>VZTH01008968.1:10427-23139 GCA_013397815.1 Aleadryas rufinucha | reverse complement strand
GGGACACTGGGGACAGCTGGGGAACAGGAAAATCCATTTCCCCCCATTCTGCCTCTGAGACTCAGAACAAATGCACCACGGAATTTCTGAGCTTTAAAATGTTCACTGGGGAGTTAAAGAGACCCATGCTGGGAACATCCCTTGTGCCATACAGGTCTGGAGCTGAAGATTCTTGCACTGAGTGGTCTCTGGGAATGTGGGATTTTTCTTTCGATTGTTTGGATTCCTGGGAAATTTGGATAAAAATTGAAGCGGAGGTTCCATTCTCTCCAGCAGATCCTTTGGCACAGCCCTGGGAAGCAGGTCTTACTAAAGCCCTGGAAAGAGCAGAATCTTGGGATGTTTGGCTTCCCCCTGGAGCATCAGCGCCTTCTGGGATGATCTGCAATCATCTCCTACCCCTGGCCCTGCCTCCTCCTCTCGCCCTCCTGGCTCCAGCCCCTCCTCAACGAAAACATGCTTGGGAAATATTTCTCCACGTGTAAATAGATCCATAAAAATAATGATGTAAAATAATGATGCACCTGGTCCCAGGCAGGTCACGGCATTGCAGGGAAGCGACTGCTGGAGGCTCTGGGGTTGGGACTGGGAGATCATTTGGAAAGGTCAGGCCAAGGAATCCCCAGCACAGAACTCAGCTCTGCCCCGCACCGAGGTGACCCTGGGCTGAGCTCTGTCCTCCCTGTCCCACAGGTGTGACCGGGGGCTGAAGGCCTTTGTCCTGGGCTGGGATTGCCAAGGTACAGGTGGAGTTGGGCTTCTCCAGTCCATGATTTTATTTCCATGTTCTCCCAGTCCTTTCCCTATTTCCCCACATGATGCACAAACCCTTCAGCTGGTGGGATCGAGGCCGGTGTTCCCAGGTTCTCCCAGATTCCTCGAGCAGGGATTTGGATGCTCTTGGGTCACCCTCAGCTGCCCCTACAACAGGTGTGGGGTCAGTGGGTGGGTGTGGCAACGCTCCTTCTCGGAGCTGGAGGGGGGAAAGGAGGGAATTCCTTGGGAATGGCTACAAATCGTGTCAGAAGCTGAGGAGCAGGACCAGGGCAGGGCCCCTTTGCTGGGCTCTGCTGAGGCCCCTCAAGTCCTGGAGTCCCTTTGGGCCTCCGCTGCCAAGAGAGACCCCGAGGGGCTGGAGCGCGTCCAGGGATGGGAACGGAGCTGGGGAAGGGCTGGAGCAGCAGGGAGGGGTCTGGAGAGCTCCTGAGGGAGCTGGGAAAGGGGCTCAGCCTGGAGAAAAGGAGGCTCAGGGGGGCCCTTGTGGCTCTGCACAACTCCCTGACAGGAGGGGGCAGCCAGGGGGGGTCGGGCTCTGCGCCCAGGGAACAGGGACAGGAGGAGAGGGAACGGCCTCAGGCTGTGCCACGGGAAGTTTAGTTGGATATTGGGGAAAATTCCTCAAAGGAAAGGGTTTTCCAGACCAGGCACAGCTGCTCAGGGCAGGGTTGGGATGCCACCCCTGGGGGGATTTCAGAGCTATGACACTTGGGGACATGGTCAGGGGTGGCTTTGGCAGTGCTGGGGAAACCCTTGGACTCGCTGGTCTCCAAGGCATTTTCCAACCGAAACAATTCCAGGATTCCAGGAATATGGCAGCCAAGCAGCAAAGACAGGGGATAGGGGTGTGTCCAAAATGCTCTGGGATTTCTGCAGCTTTGCAGAGGGATCAGCCCAAAGCTGAGGCCATCCCTGAGCCCAGGGTGGGAGAAGGGGAAAACCTCGTGGTCTCAGGGGTGGGAGGACATGGGAATGCCTCAAATCCTGGCTCAAATCACTCCCTTGGGATCTGACACCCCAAGTGTTGCCAGTTTAGGGAGGATTATGGCCTGTCTGTGGCAGCTCCCGGTTCCTGACCCTGCCTCCAATTCCAGCCCCTCCGGTGCAATCCGGAATGTCCGGGGGGTTTCCTGACAGGGAAGTTTGGGAAGCGACACAGCTCCACAGGGAAGGTGAATTTGTATTCCCGGGAAGACTAGGGCTGCTTCAGCCACTGGGCTGAGGGGTTTGGGGTCTGGGAGGTGACTTTATAGGACTTTATATCTATTATTTACCATAAATGTGCCAATGTTCCCATAAATGTGTCTGTATTTGATCCCCATGTCCAAATTCAGGGGGTTACAGGGAATTTAAAGCACTTCATGTGAAAGAGGAGAGTCATTATCAGGCATTAAACCTCAGGTTCAGGCCCTGCGAGACTTAAACATTGTCAGGGTAAATAACAAATGAAAGGCTTCGATCTGGAGAAGAGACCTTGAACACACCAAGATTAATTTAAATAAATAACCGAATTCAGCTGTGGCCTTTTCTACAGCAGAACATGCACAGGCTGACTTCTGAAAAGTCTGTTGGGATTCTTCTGCCCACATACATGGATTCATTTTCCTTTAGAAAGCATCAAAAACCCCAAACAACTTTTAAAAGTGAGCATTTGGTAACAGAAATACAATTTGACACTGGGATTGATTTAAAACATGATTTTATTGCCATTGCTGAGAACAGAGGGAATTTTTGAGAAGCCTCTTCTGAGCTAAAATTCAAATTCACCATCAAGGAGCAAAGGGAAGCAGAATCCCCATTTGTGGGTGGATCAAACCAGGGCTGGAAGTGCTGCCTTGGCAAAGCCCTGTGGGGGTGTTTGCAGGGACTGGCTGTGCATAAACACCTGGTTTATCTGGGCCAGATCAAAGCTGGGCTCCCTCCTGTTCCCTCCAGCAACAGCCACTCCAGCACCTGAGGAAGAGCACGGGGAGAAGGGAAAGGATGGGGCTGAGGGGAGGAGGGGACGGTGCCAGTGCAGCAGAGGGAGAAGAGCAGCATTTGGTGGGGAGGTCCTGTCAGAGCAGGGGGAGGGAAACGATCCATAATGATCCATAAATCATCCTTTAGGACTCGGAATTGGGTCCAATCTCATAGAATATTCCCATTAACAGCCTTTCCAGAGAAATCCTGGGGGGGCTGACACTGATGGGGCAACGCTGGGGGCACTGTTGGGATTCACTCTGG
Organism: Aleadryas rufinucha; assembly: GCA_013397815.1. Classification (NCBI taxonomy): domain Eukaryota; kingdom Metazoa; phylum Chordata; class Aves; order Passeriformes; genus Aleadryas; species Aleadryas rufinucha. The sequence continues at coordinate 20,136 of VZTH01008968.1, read as the reverse complement.
GAATGGAGAACTTGGGGCAGAGCAAGTGAAACGGGGTTAAATTAACGGCTGAAAGAGCAAAGTTCATCCAGAGACCAACTCAAATTCCTTGGTCCTGAGGACCATGACCAGGTCCTGACAGGGCAGAGGGGAGGGGTGGGAGGGTTTGGAGGGCTGCCAGAGTGATGCAGCCATGAGCAAGGGATGTGGGAAGCAAGTGATGGAGATGAGAAGGAATTCTTCCCTGCGAGGATGGGGAGGCCCTGGCACAGGGTGTCCAGAGCAGCTACAGCTGCCCCACCCCTGGCAGTGTCCAAGGCCAGGTTGGACGGGGCTGGAGCAGCCTGGGACAGTGGGAGGTGTCCCTGCCCATGGCAGGGGTGGCACTGGGTGGGGTTTGAGGTCCCTTCCCATCCAACCCATTCCATGATTCTGATTCTTCACACCTGAAACACTTTGGGTGTGAAATCTCTCCTCTGTGTGTTCCAGGTGATCTGAGCCTCTGAGGGGAACAGGATCGGGGGAAAGAAGGGAAGACCAGGCAGAGAGAGGAAGGACAACTCTGGCCCAATAGCAAGCTGGGGATGAGTTTGGGCTGTTACCTGGGTTTGTCGTTTCACAGGAGAGAGAATTTGCCAGTGCTCCCCAGTGGGGTCTGCAGGGACTCCTGGCCATGCTCTCAGTCCCATCTCCCCAGGATAGTCCCTGTGGGAGCACCTCTGTGTCCCGTGGTGGGTGGGAAGCGGCACTTTGGTCCCTTCCACAGCAGAACCTGTCCTGTGTGACACTCATGGCTCGGAGAGAGCTCTCCTGCTCCTGCTCCTGCTCCTGCTCCTGCTCCTGCTCGTGTGTGAGCCAAGAGCCGAGTGGGGATTGGAGATGGGAGCAGAGTTCAGCAGCAATGAGGCATCGGGTGGCAACCTCCACACCCAGGGTAATGAACACTCTCCAGGCTCCTCGGAGCTCTCCGGGAGGGAACAGCCTCAGCCAAGCTCTGTGTCCTGCGAGGGGGACGTGGAAGAGGGCATCCAGGGGGGTCCCAGGGTCCTCATTCCTGCGGGGTTGGGATTTACTGGTTCTCCCCAGATCAGAAACCCGCCGGGCATGGGGAGAGCTGGGGACAGGAGGTGGGTGGGACCAGCACAGCATCTCCCCGGGAGAGGAGTCAACGTCAGTGCCCCAGGAGAAACGAGGGGAGAGAGGGGAGAGGCGAGATGCTCCTCTGGACAAGCACTGAAACCACGCCAGAGGTTTCCAGCTCCTCTCTCGGCCCAGGGAGAGGTTTGGCTACACCTTTTCGGACATCCCCCTGGGCAGGGTCTGGGGGGAGTGGAGCTCCACGGACTGGCGCCGCCGGACCTCGCGCTCGGCCCAGTCCTGCTCGGGCTCGCAGCCCTTGAGGATGGCCAAGCGCTCCGAGAGGGTTTTGGCCTGCGGGAACAGGACGTAGTTGTAGAGGATCGAAGCTGCCGCAGCCCCAATCAGGGGGCCCACCCAGAACACCTGGGGAGGAGAGAGGAGTGGGGTGAGCAAAACCCAGCCTGGCTTTTGGGGGTTGGGGAGGAGCCAGGATCTCTGAGGGGCACTCCAGGGGCTTGGGATCCTTCCTGGCAACGAAAGACGAAGTCAGCTCTGCTTCAGCCATCGCTGGGGACCTGAACTCTGCTCCAGTGCCTGGATATTCCCAACCACCCTCTTCCACCTTTCCCCCTCTGCTCAGAGCTCTGCATTAATGACAGGCCCATTGTGGATGTGCTGAGTGATGTGGGATCATCTGGAGGAGCATTTTCCTACCACTCATGGATTGCTGTGGGAGGAGGAGGAGGAGGAGGAGGAGGAGGCACCAGCCTGGGTCAGACACCTCAGCACACATCAGGAACCACCACAGCTCTGCCCCCAGCCAGGCTCTTTGCAGATGGAAACAATAAAATCATGGCATCTCCTGAGCTGGAAAGGACCCACGAGGACCCTCTAAGTCCAGCTTCTGGCCCTGCTCAGGACAACANTTGTAGAGGATCGAAGCTGCCGCAGCCCCAATCAGGGGGCCCACCCAGAACACCTGGGGAGGAGAGAGGAGTGGGGTGAGCAAAACCCAGCCTGGCTTTTGGGGGTTGGGGAGGAGCCAGGATCTCTGAGGGGCACTCCAGGGGCTTGGGATCCTTCCTGGCAACGAAAGACGAAGTCAGCTCTGCTTCAGCCATCGCTGGGGACCTGAACTCTGCTCCAGTGCCTGGATATTCCCAACCACCCTCTTCCACCTTTCCCCCTCTGCTCAGAGCTCTGCATTAATGACAGGCCCATTGTGGATGTGCTGAGTGATGTGGGATCATCTGGAGGAGCATTTTCCTACCACTCATGGATTGCTGTGGGAGGAGGAGGAGGAGGAGGAGGAGGAGGCACCAGCCTGGGTCAGACACCTCAGCACACATCAGGAACCACCACAGCTCTGCCCCCAGCCAGGCTCTTTGCAGATGGAAACAATAAAATCATGGCATCTCCTGAGCTGGAAAGGACCCACGAGGACCCTCTAAGTCCAGCTTCTGGCCCTGCTCAGGACAACATCACCAATCCCACCCTGTGCCCGAGAGTGCTTCCCAAATGCTCCTGGAGCTCTGGCAGGCACAGAGCCACGGCCATTCCCTGGGGAAGCCAGGGAGTGTTCCCAAAGGTGTACCCAGATCCAGGAACCAGGAAAGCTCCCAGGACTGGCAGCAGCTCCCCGCTCCATTGTTTTTTTTCCCTGTGCTAAGTCATGTCAACAGACCTCACACCCTGATCCTGTTGCAATGCTCCCAGCGTGGAGTTTGGAAAAGCCAATTAAGCCCCACCTCCTGCTCCTAATCTCTCCATCTCTCCTCCAGCTGGGAGCTGGCATGGAAATGCCGGGAATTTGTCTGGCTTGGTGAGTTTCGAGGAACAGTGGCAGTCTGGGGGCCTCATCCAACCCAACCCCCTGAGCCAAGTTCTCACCCAGTGGTCGCTGAAGTCTCCGACGACGACGGCGGGGGCGAAGGACCTGGCGGGATTCATGGAGCAGCCGGTGTAGCGGATCTGCCGGGAACACCACGGTCAGTGTCAGCATTAAAGCCCTTTTACCACATTTTATAAAATGTTGGGATGTCATTAGGGTGATTCATTCCCTGAGCTGCTGCTTCGCCCTCCAGCATTCCTGTTCCAGGAAAAGGGATTCCAGGAGCCGCCACCGCCTGAGTCAACCCCGTGAGGTGCCTGAGCTCGTGTGGCCTGAGCGTGGTGTTGCTGGGGGATGACTGCGGGGATGAGCTCCCAGTCCTGCAGACAGTTCCCTCTCCTGCCTCTGAGGACAGGAGAGGAGCGGCCCCATGGACACAGGGGCTCCTGGAGCGTGGAGGATGGAAGGTGTGGTGTGACCACCCCTGTGGGCACGGGGTGTGGGGGCTGCCTTGGGCCGTCATTCAGGTGGGATTTCCCTGAACGTCCATCCCAAACCCTTCCCAGGCTCATCATGCCCTTGAGAGCCCCAGCTGCCAACATGTTCACTCTAGGAGAGGAGATCCCACGGATCCCTGGAACTCCCTATGGGACTCAAGCAGAGGCAGAGTACAGAAAATCAAGTTTTTCATGCCAAATAGAAGCTGAGCTCAGGCCACAGCTCTCCCATGGCTTGGGTGGGATTTTTCCCTCTCTCCACTGGAAAACCACGGGTTACAAATCCCCCATCAAGCCCGGAGATGCAGCAAAACCAACTTTGGGCATAAACAAAACGAGAACCCCCAAAGTGCCGAGTTTTGGCCCATCCATTCACCCCGAGGAGATGCCCCACGGCCACGGACAGGCCAATGGAGAGGGCAGGGGAGCCCAGGTTGTCCTCACGCCGCTCGTCTGTGGAGGCAAAGATGCACAGGACCAGCTGGAAGGTGAGGAACAGCTCCACCGTCACCGCCTGCCCCGTTGTGGTCTCATTGTGCAGCTGGAACGGGAGGAAAAACGTGTTCAGGGCTGAGTTCCATGAGTGGGTGGGAAATGTGGAGGACAAATGCAAAGCTGGGGGAGCCAAAGGAGACAGGGCAGATTTTTGGCACCAGTAAGAAAAAATTTCCCGGGTAGAAGAAGTGGCCCGATGGGAAATGCTTGATTGACCTCTCAGGAAATTTTACCGGCATTTTTTTGGTATTTTTCCATTTTTTTTCTTTTCCCCGTACTCAGAATGCCTTTTGGAAAAGTTTACAAGTTGCATTTTGAAGACATCAAAAAGGAATATTTTGGCTTGAAAAAAAAAATTCCCTTTCCACACTTTTTTGGCTCAGAGAATTTGTCAGGTCTGATCTGGAGCTGTTCCTGGCTGCACCCCCTCTCCTCCAACTCTGTCCCTTCTTTCCCTGTGTCCCCTCAAATCTGATCCCATTGCTTGGTGATCCCAGGGAGGTCCTAACTGCCCTCCTGCCTCAGCTCCAGAGGCAGATCTTCCTCACTCTCCTCCTCAGTATTCCCCTCCCTTTTTATAGGGATAATCTGTGCAGGCAGCCACATGATGAACAGCCCACAGGGGAGAAAAACCTTCTCAAAATCCCCAATTCCCACTTTCAGGTGGTTTAGGCTGTAAACCAGCAAAGCTGGAGCAGTCTGAGTCTCCCTTAAACCTCCCGCTTTTATTACCCTCAGTCATTATCAGCCTAAATCCCCTTGTTCAGATTAAACCACAATCCCTCTTTTTAACCCTCTTAATCACTCTGGCGGCGCAGCTGAGTCCTGGCAGGGCCTTCCTGCTGTGGGAAAGGCGATTTCCATGAGCTGCTTCCCGTCCCCATCCCTGCTCCTCCCTCGCTCCGTTGGGGTTAGGTGGTGCTGATCCCGGCTCCTGGGATGGTGGGCATGGAGAGGGGACAGGGAATCCCTGGGTTTCAGTTCCTTTTCCCCCTCCTGTTATCACGTGCAGCAGTGGGGAAGGGGGTGTTAGAAGTTGGGATACCATGGAGAATCCCCCATGGCTTCCTAAGCTTCCCTGCCTTTATTTTTTCCCTGTCTGAAACCAACCTGAGATCCTCGTGATGCTTTGGGGAATCCATGTGCAGGGTTTGGGGATGAACCAGCTGCATCTGGTGTGACCATCCCATCACAATGGAAGCAACAAGCTTAATCTAATGAAAATCTGGGATTTAGACCCAAATGTCTCCTCACCACTTCAGCGACCTGGAAATTGTGGCTTTGCCAAAGCAGAGCCGGGAAGAGGCTGCCTGTGCCCACACCAGAGAGGAAACTGGGATGAGCCTGGGGCAGGAGGAATGCAGAGGTGATATTTTGGGTGTGTCCTTCCTTAAACCCCTGGGACCCCCCAGAATCCAAGTCCCCCCCAGTACAGCCCCAGGGAAAACCAAGATGGTTGTGACTCCAAGGGAGGTGTCTGTGGCCAGCTGGATCCTTCCTCCGGCTTTAGGGACATTTTTGACACCAATATGAAAAGAAGAAAAATTTTCCAGGTGGAAGAAGTGCCTCGATGGGAAATACTTGATTGACCTCAGGAAATTTTAGCCCTAAAACCAGGGGAGGAAGACGAGTCCTGCCTTCATCCCTGCTCCTGGCAGGACCCTTGGAGCAGCAGGGTCCTGGTGCTGGGCTGTGGCATTCAGAGGCTTCCTCACCGACCCCAGAGGGACTTTGCTGGCCACGAGCCACTTCTTCCCATCCCTCAGCCTTCCCAAAGACCCTGCCCAGCCTCCCCGTGCCCTCCCGAGCCCATCCTGTGCCGAAGCCTCACCTTGTTGAGGGCCAGCCCCTCCCGGGAGTCAGCCGGGGTGATCTCGTGCAGGATGGCAGCGCCCACCACCCCCCCCAGCAGCTGGGCCACCACGTAGAAGAGGGCGCGGAGCAGGGAGAGCTGCGAGCCCAGGAGACAGCCCAGGGTCACGGCGGGGTTGATGTGGGCGCCGCTGACATGGCCCAGGGCCTGCACCAGGGTCCCGATGGCCAGGCCGAAGGCCAGCGCGATCTGCAGGGTGCTCGGGGCCGGCGCCGAGGGCCAGTTCAGGGCAGAGCCGAGGCCGAAGAGGACGAAGACCAAGGTCGCCAGGAATTCCGCGAAGACGGCCTTGGTGAAGGCGATGGAGCGCAGTTCCCACATCATGGAGGCTCCCAGGAATGATCCTGCCCGGAGTGTCCTCGGTGCCCGCCTGCTGCTGTGTCCCTGAGGATGAGCTGGGACAACGTTTATATATCTGGAGGCGGGGGGGCCACAGGATCAGCTGCTGAAGGAGATGGGATCGTGGTCCCAGGAAATCTGATGCCTTTTTCCTTCTGTGTTCCAGCTGAGGGAACATCAGATCCTGCCCCTTCTATTAAAGCAGGGAATGCAGTGCTTGCCACCCTCAGGAGGTCACAGATCAGCCTCCAGCAGTGCTGGGAAGGACTGTTCCCTTTCTCCTGGGCTTCCTTAGCTGGGATCTCTCCCCAGAGCTGCCGCTGCAGCTGGACCCCGGAAAGGGCAGGGAGCTATGGGGGGTCTGTGGAGCTGGAGCTGAGGTCGGGCTGTGTTGAAAATCAGGCTGTGATTTAACAACCAGAAAAATCCAGGAACACGGGGGGATTCCTGGGGATGTTCTGTGCAGGGCCAGGAGCAGGATTCAATGATCCTTGAGGGTCTCTTCCAACTGAGAATATTCCATGATTCCATGAAAAGTGAGTGCAGGGGAGGCACAAAACTCCAGGTGTTTCACTACAGCTCAGCTCCTCAGAGTACCAGAATTTTGCAGCCTGGGCACAGATTTCCTACCTAGAAAATTGGGAACCAATCCCAAAGCAATGACTGCCAGACATGCCCATGTGAAAATGTGATCCCAGGACTGAAACACCAACTGTGCCCTCATTATGGCCATTTTGGCCAACTCAGCTCTTCCGAAACATCCATTGATTGGTGTCAATCCCAGAGCAAGATTTTCTTCTCTGGGATTTGGTGCTTCCCATCCTCTCCTGGCCCAGAAAGTTTCTTTTCCCTTTTCTCCATTTCCCATTCCTGAGAGATGTTTCTAGAGCCTTTTCCTCGCCTTGTCATTGGGGGTGGTGGCTTCACTGGAAATTGAGGAGCTGATTCTTGTTTTCCTCTCCAGAGCCAACTCTGTGCTGGGATCGCTCCTCTGGGATAGAGCTGTAGCTGGAAGGACCATTTTATCTCAGAGGGATGCAGAGCACCAGGACCAAGTATCCATTTCTGGGCTCTAACAGAGGCTCTTGCCCTACAATAAACTGAGTATTTTTCCCTTCCAGAGGAGCTGTGCAAGTGCCACAGAACTGATGGCAAATATTCCATATTGCTGGAATTATATCATGGAATGATGGCGTATCCCAGGTTGGAAGGGACCCGCAGGGATATGTGAAGGTTCTTTTCTCCGTGACAGGTGGGGAACAGAGCTCCCAGGTGGAGCAGAGGATGGATGTGGGTCCCTTCCAATGGAACTGTTCTTCTTGTCTTCCCCCTTCTCCCTTCTTGTTCCCCTTCCTTCCTCCTCCTCTTTCCCCTTCCCCTTTTCTTTCTCCTTCTCCCTTCTCTTTCCCCTTCCCCCTTCTCTCTCCCCTCCTCCCTTCTTTTCCCACTTCCTCTTTCCCCTTTTCCCTTCTCTTTCCCCCTCCCCTCTCCTCTCCCTCTCCCCTCTCTTCCCTCTAAAACAAGATGTTTGTGGGAATATCTCTCTTAACAAGTGAGGGACTGGGAAGAACAAGTCCAGCCCGTGGCTGAGTCTGAACAAGATTGGACTGTGGACCTATAAAACCTTTTCCTCTGAAAATCCTCCCCTTGGACTTGTCCTGCCCCAGCATCTCTCCAGCCAGAGCTTTTCCATCAGTGGAGTCAGTCCCATAAAACAGGTTTGGAGGCTAAAGGGATTTGGGTGCTGCTGAGCCTTGGGATCATGGTCCTGGCCAGGCTCGTGCTCCACGTGCCTGGCGCAGGGCTCAGCCCTACGCAAGGCAGGAGTTACTCAGGGCTGCAATTACTGCAGGGAGGATGGAGAGCAAATCCAGGCAATTACTGGAGCTCATACCCTGCCTGATTAGTGGTTACTTGTGGGGAGTGTGGGGATGTCTCAGTGCTCAGGACTAATTAAAAGGAAGAAGTCAGCAGGATTAGTTCTGAGCAACTTAAAAGTCCAACCTCATGGTCCTGACTTTTGTCTGGAGACGCAAAACTCTGCAGCTCGTTTGTACTGAGCTTGGAGATGCTGGTGCTGAAACTGGAGATGTTTGTTTTGAGCCTGGAGGGGTCTGTGCCATGGCTGGGGGGTTCCTGTGGTGCTGGACTGTGGGGAAAGGGTCGGAGCTGCATTTTGAGACTGGCTGTTGTGGTGTTCATGACATATGCTGGGAGATGGTGTTTTCCAGCAAGAAAAGCCCATCCTAGCTTTCCTCAGAGACCTCCAGCACTGTAATCCCACTGGTTTTACAGAGGAATCCATCCACGGCACAAAACCAGGCCCTGCTGACTCCAGGCACTGAGCCAGTGGCAGAGCCAAGGTTTCCTGGCAGTGCCACAGCCGGACACTGCCCCGTGCCTGGGAAAAATGGGAGACCCCACAAGCTGAAGGGTTGGGAATGGGCTGTTGAATCTGTGTTTGTGTCTAGGAGGGGATCCTGGAGCTGCTGGAGGTGATGGAAATGTGGCTTTCCACCTCACCCCAGGTGTGCTGCTCCTTCAGGAGCAGCCAGGAGCATTCCAGCCCTGCAGAGAACCCAATGAATTTGGGAAAGTGCATTATTTCATCTGTTAATCCCAGTTCCTGGAGTGTGATGGTGTTATTGGCCCTCCCCGGGACCAAGTGCAAATTTAATGATCTCAAGGAGCGGGTTGGCATCTGCAGAAAGTTGGAACCCGTGTGGGTGCCTCAAGTTTGAACCCCATGTTGGAACCCCATGTTGGAACCCCATGTTGATGCCTCATGTTGGTGCCTTGGTTTGGAGCCCCATGGTGGTGTCTCATGTTTGGAGCCCCATGTTTGGACCCCATGTTGGCCTGTGTTGGTGCCTCGCGTTTGAACTCTGTGTTGGTGCCTCATCTTTGTCTCCTTTGTTGGAACCCCATTTTAGTGCCCTGTATTGGAGCCCAATGTTTGGAGCTCAATTTTTGGAGCGCATGTTTAGATCCCCGTGCTGGTGCCCTGTGTTTGGAGCCCCATGTTAGTGCCCGTGTTTGGAACCCCATGTTAGTGCCCGTGTTTGGAACCCCATGTTAGTGCCCGTGTTTGAGCCCATGTGGATTCCCTGTGTTGGTGTCCCATGTTGGTGCCCCTTGTTGGAACCTCATGTTTGGACCCCCTTGTTGGTGCCCTGTGTGGGTTCCCTGTGCTGGTGCCTCATGTTTGAACCCCGTGCTGGTGCCTCATGTTGGTGCCCTGTGTCAGTGCCCTGTGTTGGTGCCCTATGTTGATGCCTCCTGTTTGGAGCCCTCATTGGGGTCTCATGTTGGAACCCTGTGTTTAGAACCCCATTTGGGTTCCCTGTATTTGGAACCCCACGTTCGGAGCCCTGTGTTGGTGCCCTGTGTGGGCTCCCTGTGTTTGGAATCTGGCACTGGTGTCCATGTTTGGAACCCCTGGTTGGTGCCCCGTGTTTGAACCCTGCGTTGGTGTCCGTGCTTGAACCCCATGTTGGTGTCCGTGTTTGAACCCCGTGTTGGTGTCCGTGTTTGAACCCTGTGTTGGTGTCCGTGTTGGAACCCCATGTTGGTGTCCGTGTTTGAACCCTGTGTTGGTGTCCGTGTTTGAACCCC
>VZTH01008968.1:0-10196 GCA_013397815.1 Aleadryas rufinucha | reverse complement strand
GTGTTTGATCCCTGTGTTGGTGTCTGTGTTTGAACCCTGTGTTGGTGTCCGTGTTTGAACCCTGTGTTGGTGTCTGTGTTTGAACCCTGTGTTGGTGTCCGTGTTTGAACCCTTTGTTGGTGTCCGTGTTTGGAATCTGGCGTTGGTGTCCGTGTTTGGACCCCGTGCTGGTGCAGCAGGAAAGGTCCCTGTGCCACATTCTGAGGAATGTTTTGAAGGTGACACATTTTGAAGAACATTTTGCAAGGCAGGGAATGGTTCTTGCACAACCAGGAGCTCCTCCAGTGCTTTAGATGGCCCTGATATCTCTGCTCCCCTGGCTTCCAGGAAAGTATAAACATCCCGAGGTATCTCCATTCCATCTGAAATACCTCGGAGCCACAAAAAGATTTATTGCATAAACAACAGGCAGTTTTCCTGCTTGGATCCGATCCGTCACTGGAGTCCCATGTGCTGCCCAGACCCCACTGGAAATCCCATTTTCTGCTCTTTTCTGGGAGCAGGGAGCACCTGCAGGCAACTCCCCCTCCTCTAAAACATCCTAAGGGACAACCTGAACTCCTGCTTCCCATGGCAGCAAACACCTTTTTCATTGGACATCAGGGAATCCATTGCTGGAATAAGGCTTAGTACAAATTTTGTACAAACTTGGATGGTTTTGGTTCTGCTGTTCCTTGAAATGCAAGATTTCTGTCCCACAAAGGAGGGGGAACACTGGAATGTGTAAAACTGGAATGGGTAAAATTGGAATGGGTAAAGCTGGAACGGGTAAAGCTGGAATGGGTAAGGCTGAAATCCTCTCTCAGAGAGTTCTCCAGGAGCAACCCTTAAAAGACAAAAATTAAGTTCTTGTACTGTGACAAATCCTGTTCTTGGTTGAGGTTCTCTGTTGGCTGCCTGGAAAAATGGATGTGCCGGAGCCTTTGGTTGCATTGTGCTCCTCAGCAGAGTGTGGGGAATGGCAGCCGTGGGCCTGGGAAGCAGCGCCGATGGGAATGAGGGAACGGACACATCTGTGTTGTGATCAGCAGGGGCAGAAATGCCTCAGCCTGGCTGGGAATGGGAGCACCTGCAGCAGCAGCTTGGCTCCAGGGCCCTTTGCACTCTGGATGTCCTGATCCTGGTGGGCATTTCCCAGACAGGAGGGGCTGTGGGTGGGGGTCTCTCAGCAGGGACAGGACCAAACACGGGTCCCCCACCGTCCCCTGAGCTGGGTTTTTCCAGGGTTTGGCTCCTGCTGCCTGATTCCAGACTGGTTTGGGTTGGAAAGGACATTGAAGACCACTGAATTCCTACCCCTGCCATGGGCAGGGACACCTCCCACTGTCCCAGGGCGCTCCAAGCCCCGTCCAGCCTGGCCTTGGACACTTCCAGGGATCCAGGGGCAGCCACAGCTGCTCTGGGAAATCCATTCCAGGGCCTCCCCACCCTCACAGGGAGGAATTCCTTCCCAATATCCCATCCATCCCTGCCCTCTGGCAGTGGGAAGCCCTTCCCTGTGTCCTGTCCCTCCATCCCTTGTCCCAAGCCCCTCTCCAGCAGGGAGCTGTGGCACAGTGAGGGAGGGGGTTGAGGTCCCTTTTGGTGACCATCAGGAGAAGGGATTTTCTCCCACTGCCCAATTCCATCCAAAGGATGTTCACCTAGGGGAGCAAAGTTGGGAACGAATCCCCACCTTCTCTGCCTTTCAGGCCGAGTCCTAAATCTCTTTTCACCCGAAGCTTCCATTGGCCCTGGCTGTGTTTGTTGTTCCTTTCGGAGGCACAGGGATTATTGCAGCCCTGATTCCCTCCAGTGCCTCCTGAAGGGACCTTGGGCACGGGCCAGGAGCAGAACCCGCCTGAGAGGCTTTGCTTGGTTTCTTTATCCCATCTCGAGGACTTGCAAGTTCAGTCCTGAATGTTTGCCCAGGCTTTAGTGCAGGCAGACAGCAAGACTGATGCTGCTGGAGCCAGGCTGTGGATCCTGCCGGGATCAGGACATTCCCGGGGCTGTGGAAACCACGGAGCCTTTTGGCCCAGCAGGAATCATGGAACAGTTTGGCTTGGAAAGGACCTTAAAGCCCATCCTGTCCCACCCCCGGCATGGCAGGGACACCTCCCGCTATTCCAGGCTGCTCCAAACCTCGTCCAACCTGGCCTTAGACACTTCCAGGGATGAGACAGCCACAGCTGCTCTGGGATATGGCCATTCCCAACATCCTGTGACATCAGAGATGGAAGTTGGGACCTCCCTTTAACCCCACCTAAGGCAGGGCAGAAAGGAGAACATTCTTCCCATGTTTGGGTGCTGAAGTTCAGGCCAGGGCATATGAACATTTATAGGAAAATAATTAATGCTCTTCTCTCAGATCCATGAAACAACCCAAGCCAGACTCCAGGACATCCAGAAACCAGCAGATTCCCAAGGGATGGAGCCCCGGTGGCCTCGCCAAGTGCTGGAAGCTCTTTGCCACCTGCCCGGGCAGGAATGTGACATCATTGAGGAGCAGGGAGGGTGGGACACGACCCTGGTGACTGAGCCAGGCAGGAGAGCTCGGCTTGGCTCCACCAGGGCTTGTTTGCGCAACCAAACACCTCAAAGAGCCCCAGTGCTGGGGGTGGGACTGGGGAGTGGCTGTGACATCGTGCGGTGACACGGAGCAGTGACACGGAGCAGTGACGAGCAGTGACACGGGGCAGTGCTGCGCTGAGCTTGGCTTTCCTCATTTTATGTAAATCTCAGTAATCCAGGGCCATGGGCTGGAAGGGAATGAGCTCCAGGGAGATGCCAGCTCCAGGTGACCCCGGAGTTAAAAAAAGAGCATTAAAAACAGCGTTGGATGCTGCTGAGAATTGGTCCTGGTGGTGGCTCTAGGAACGATGTCCCGTATCCCCTCCTGGCCTGACTCCTGCAGCCCCTCGTTCCCTGTCCCCTCCAGCCCTGGGGATCCAAGGTGCTCATTCCCTGTCCCCTCCTGTCTCCTGCGCATTATCCCTGTGTCGGTGCCTTTCCTGGGGAGCTGCTCCTGCTGAGGGTGTGCAGGGATGGGCAGGGAAAGAAGAGGGTTATTCCAAAAATCCCTCTAAAAACCAGCTGGGATTGAGGGAGAAAAAAAAAGTTTTTGGCTTCTCTCACTTGAGCCCGAGGTCAGTCCATGGCCCTCATGGGCCAGGCGCAGCAGAGCCAGGGCAGGGAACTTTAGGGCCCACAGGGAAAAAACAAGGATAATTTTCAGGCTGAGATGCAGCAATCAAAGGAAGCCGGAGGAGCTGTTGGATTGCACCAAATCCTTCCCGGCCTTTACATGGAACATTTTCAAATCCATTTCTGAGTAAGAAGGTGCTTCTGCCTCTGCTTTGTGGGAGTGGGGAGCTGGGATCTGGGAATGGAGCTGGAATCTCTGTATGGAGCTGGGATCTAGGTACAGAGCTGAGATCTGGGTATGGAGCTGGGATCTGGGTACAGAGCTGGGGTCTGGGTATGGAGCTGGGAGCTGGGTACGGAGCTGGGGTCTGGGTATGGAGCTGGGAGCTGGGTATGGAGCTGGGATCTGGATACGGAGCTGGGGTCTGGGTACGGAGCTGGGAGCTGGATATGGAGCTGGGATCTGGGTATGGAGCTGGGAGCTGGGTACGGAGCTGGGATCTGGGAGTGGAGTTGGAATCTGGGTGTTGGAGTTGGGATCTAGGTGTGGATTTGGGCTCTGACAGCCCCAGCATTCCTAGTGCTGGGTTCCCCAGTCCAGTGGGGTTTGTGCAGGACCAGTTGATTGCTGAGGGTCGATCCCACCCAGGATGGGAACCAGGGAAGTCACGGTGCAGGCCCAGAGCCAGGAGGACAGGGATGGTTTCTGTGGACATCCACCAGCTGGCCCCCACCTGGAGTTGTCCCTCCTGCGGCTGGAAGGGATTGGGAGCCATTCCTGGGCTCTGGGACAGCATCAGGAGCAAGGCTGGGAGCTTGTGACAAATTCCCAGAGTTCCATCCCACCAAGCTGCCTCTGGGAGCTGCTCCAGTGACCTCCAGACACAGCAAACAGAACCCTCACGCTCCCCGTGAGTCCCACGGTGCTTCAGGAGGTTCCTCCCACGGCAGATGGAGATTGAGTCTGGGAAGGTGGGAGAAGCAGGGAAAAGGGCAGAATAGCTCCACAGGCTGGACAGCCCCACAGAAAGGCCTCCACAGCCGTCAGGGTGGGCTGTAGCCCTTCCCACCAGGCCAGATTCTGCAGAGGTCTCCGTGTGATCAACAGCTGGGAAAGGGCTGGGACAGGCTCCAAAACTGCTCCCCAAACTTCTGTTTTCACACAGGAGGTACAGACAGGAGATCCAACCTCCTGCTTTCCAATTTTCAGTGGAAGGAGCATTTATCTTCCCTCCTTCCATCTCCTTTCATGACCCCGTTCACCTTCCATCCGCTATGTCCCTCCTTCTCCCTCTCCTTCCCGGTCCTTCCCAGACCCCTCCTCAAGGCCGAGGCTGAAACTGAAAGAACCCAAAGCAGGTTCTGCAGAGCCTCTGGCTCCTTCCCACTGCGGAGGAGAAGGGGAGGGTGAGGGTTCAGGGTGGGACATTTTTGTTTGTGGTGAATGGATTTCAGTGGGGTTTGGGTGCGGTCAAGCCTGGGCTGGGATCTGCCCTCCTGCCATGGTACAGAGACTTTTGGAGGAGTTTTGTTTTTAAATCTGGGCTGTGGCTCTGATTTCCTCCTGTGCCCATGCTCGTGCTGATGGGATTTGGCCCCGCTGTCGCTGCAATTTGCTTTGCCTCTCTGAGCTGTGCCGAGGCTTGGGGAGCACTGGCAGCTCCTCAAGGCCGTGCCAGCCAGTCCAGCGTGAGGAAAGCTCTGAAATCCTCTCCTGGGTGGGGACGGAGCTGCCCAGGGAGTTCAGGATTTCATTTTGCTGCTCCAGTGGAGCTCGTGAATCTGCTGCTGTGGAATCCAAGTGGGGCTGGGTCTTGCTGGGGGTGGAGGGACTTGCTGTACCCCAAAAACCAGGAAAATCCACCCAAAGAGCACAAACTAAGACTAAAGAATTTCTGCCTGGAGGTGTAGGGGGTAAAGGTCCCAACATGGAACAGGGTGACCCGGGGCAGCCCCAGGTCCATCCCAGGAGGGATGGAGCAGGTCCCTCGTGGTGGAACGGGGAGAGAAATCTGCCCCCATTTAGGAGCTGAAGGTGCTTTCCAGGCAGAGACTCCCGACCCAGCAAGGACATGAGAGCAGGGATGTCCTGGGGAAGGGGGGGATTAGGAAGGAAAGAGAAGAAGGAAGTGGCTTTTGGGATCTTTGGAGCCACACAAAGGAGGAAAGCAAGGTCTTTCTGTCCTGGGGATGAAGATGAGGGAGGCATCAGCCATGGGCTTGGCAATGGGACGTTACAAACTGCTGCAAAAACCAGGAGAGGTTTAGTTCAGACATTGGGAAGGAATTCCTCCCTAGGAGGTTGGGGAGGGCCTGGAATGGATTTCCCAGAGCAGCTGTGGCTGCCCCATCCCTGGCAGTGTCCAAGGCCAGGCTGGATGGGGCTTGGAGCAGCCTGGGACAGTGAGACGTATCCCTGCCCTGGTCCCTTCCAACCCAAACCATCCCACATTCCCCGATTCTACGGTTCTGTTCCTGGGACAGCCTTAGGCCAGATGGGAAATGCTCTCACTCCTAAATTTGGGCTTCCAGGGCAAAGACGGAGGATCCTTTCAGGAGAACACCAGCAAACCTGGATTTTGAGCCAATTGCTGGAAATTTGGGATCTGGAACCAGAGAACCTGGAATATCCTCAGTTGGAAAGGACCCGCAGGGATCATCCAAGTCCTTCCTCCATCTCCTCTGCCGGGCACGACGCAGCCGTGTCACCACCACTGTCACTCCCGAAGCGGGAGCAGTGTCAGACATTGCCGTGCCATCCCTGGGCTGTGTTATATAAAGTCCCCCCACAGCAGTTGGGAGCAGGAGCTGCTCGGTGCCGTGAAGGTGTCGCTCCGAGCGTCCCCAAACCTGTTCTGCTCCCCCTCCCAGCCGGGACTCGGAGTCCTTGTGCAATCCCTGCCCTCCAGCAGCCCCGGCTGTCCCCGGGGGCAGGACAGGCTCTGCTGGCAGCGGGCAGGGAGCGGCTGCCAAGGCCTGAGAGCTGCACAGTTTAATCCTGGGCAGAGCCGGGCTGGATTTCAGTGTTTGCTCGGGCCCTGGGAGCGCGTGGAGCTGCTCTGCTCTGACGTAGGATCGCGGATTTTGCTTCCGTTTGTTTTTTTGCGTCCCCACCGTTCCCTGCCATCCATGGGAATCTCACACCGCAGCCCTGGAGGTGTTTAAAGAAATAAAACAGGCCCAAATTTCTCCAAACACCCAAATCCTGCCATTGCCTTGGTCCCACGGCAAAATGCAGGAATAAACCAGGAGCTTCCCCAGCTGCTGCTCCTTGCACCACGGCAGGCCGAGCCCTCGGTAATTAAAGTGGCCTGCTCAGAGTTATAATTAATGTTTCCCTGGGCAGCTGGGAGCCCAAGATAGGGGGGACAGCTCAGTTTGTGGGATTTCCCTCAAGGCAATGGGAAACTGGAGGCGTAAAGGGGGTGCTGGAAGGGGAGTTTGGAGCAGGAGCTCTCTGGGCCTGAGTGCAGGAACCCAGGAGAACATTCCCATCCCAAAGGGTCCAGGCTCATCCAGCTCCTTCTCCCATGTGTTCAGGGGGTGTTGTCCCATCCTTCAGGAACATTCTGGGGAGGAAGGAGGGGACATTTCAGCTGGAGGGCACTGGGTGAGAGCAGAGGGGCAGGAGCTGTTCGGGAAGGGAGATGGGAGCAGGGACTCATGGAATGGAGGGGAAGGGACCTTAAAGCCCACCCAGTCCCAGGGCAGGGACAGCTCCCACTGTCCCAGGCTGCTCCAAGCCCCATCCAGCCTGGCCTTGGACATTTCCAGGGATAGGGCAGCCATAGCTGCTCTGGGAAATCCATCCAGGGCCTCATCATGCTCACAGGGAGGATTTCCTTTCTCACATCCAATCTAAATCTTTCCTGGTTTAGTTTAAAACCATACTCCCTTGTCCCATCCAGGTTTCCATCTCTCATGAAGATGAAGCTCCGAGGCTGACAGCCCTGGGAAGCTCCCTGGGATGTTGGCAGGACTCTGCCCCTCAAGGACAAGGAGGTTTTCATTTCTTTTATCCTCCAAACCCCTCTCCGTGCGTTCCCTGATGTTCCTAGCCTGCATCTTAATCCCCCACCCAGGGACCAGGGATTTAGCATTAATAATCCATGGATAATTCAGCAGCCTGGGGAAAATTCCTGAATTTTTAATGTTTTGAAGTCCATGGCAGAGCTTTCATTGCCAGGGGCTTTTTTCCCTCTTGGGATGGGGGAGAGGGTATTTACCGAGGGCTTCTGGGTGTGCCACTGTGGATGTTGGTGCAGCAAATCCCTTAATTATCCCATCAGGTTCCCTTTCCTTTGTTTTTGATGTGATTGAGTTCAGCAAAGTTGTTTTAATCCTGCGAAATCCCTGGTGGATTTGGCCGGGTGTGGCCTGGACAGAGATTTTTTATTACCATTATTTCCCAGTCTGAGTGTCAAAGGGAAGAGTGAGGAGGGGAATGGCCAGAGTTGGGTTTGGGCTGGAGCTGGACAGGGATGCTGGACACCTGGACCTGGGCTCTCCTGATGCACCTGTGGGACTGGGACCCTGCGACAGTGAACCCCTTGGGAGGACTCTGGCACATTTGGGAGCTTCCAGCTCAAACAGGAGAACCAGGATCCCAGCTCGGAGCAGCTTTTCCGGGGGCGGGATGGTCCCTGCAAGCCTGAGGGATCTGCTCTTCATCGCTGCGGGCTGGGCAGAGTCATCCTCGTCTTCTCTGGGACCCAGCAGAGCCACGAGGACTCTCCCAGCTGTTTTTCCTGGCTCAGGAAGGACGAGGTGGATCCCCAGAGCCCCACGGGGGCCTTTTGGTGCTGGATTTGGTGCCAGGCTGGGCCAGGAGGGGAGGCTGAGATCCCCTGGGAGCCTGGGGGTGGGGATGGACCTGCTGGACACCGACTGGAGCTGTGCCAGAGAGGGTCAGGGTGGGCATCAGGGAAAGGTTCTTCCCCAGAGGGTGTCAGGCACTGCCCAGGCTCCCCAGGGAATGGGCATGGCCCCGAGGCTGCCAGAGCTCCAGGAGCCTTTGGACAGCGCTCTCAGGCACAGGGTGGGATTTTGGGGTGTCTGTGCAGGGCCAGGGGTTGGGGTGGATGACCCTTGGGGTCCCCTCCCACTGAGGATATTCCCTGAACAGAGCAGTGCAGGGGCTGGAATCCCTTCCCTGCTGTTTTCATCCAGGAGAAGCTGCTGTGGTTGCTGCTTTGCTGGGAGTTTTTCCTCTCCCAGACCCAACGTTTCACCTCTTTAAGCCTTTCCAGCCTGGGATGGATCATGTGGGATCTGGAGGTAATGCTCCAAGGAATCTGGCTTGGCTGGGGAGCAGAGCCCTGGGGGCTCCTGGTGTCACAAAGCACCCGGAGGTTCTGTTCCCAAGCCCTTGACCTCTTGGCCAGGCCCCTGCTTGAAGGGGGTGACCAGCTGAGTGTGTTGGAGGTTCTTTATCCATCCTTGTGCTCAGTTATTTATCCATGGTTCTTTATCCATCCTTGTTCCTGCTTATTTGTCCATCCTCACCCTGGAGGAGCAGCCGGAATCCAGGAACCAGCGCTGGCTTCAGTTTCTCTCCCTCCCCTGGGACCTGCCCAGGTTTTTCAGCCCCTGCCCAGCCCCAGGAGAATGAAGCCCTTGAGGAGCCGGTGGTTAAGTGGCCCTTAATTGATTCGGAATAATCCTGACAGGTCCCGCGGAATCGCCCCTTTCCAGCTGAATGGCTCGGGCTGGGTCTGTGCGGATGCCAGCGAGGCTTTGCTTGGCTGCATTCCTGCCCTTGCAGCTCGTGCTTTCCCTTTAACCCTTCCTTTCCCGGCATCTCCGCAGAATCCAGGAATGGGGAGGGATTTTCCACCCCGTTTCCCTGCAGAGATTCCTCACCTGCGCTGGGCCTGGGGAGCCTGAAGTTTGTCGCGGTTTTTTTTGTCCCGGCAGAGTGCTCAGAACAGCTGATTTATTGTTTGTACCTCTGTTATCGACCTGGCCAACTCAGGAGTGGCTGGACGGGGCTGGGGAGGGACGGGGCTGGGGAGATGGAGGGTCTCAGCTCCAAACTGTCCCATTTTGGGGGCACAGAGATCGAGGCTGCTCTGCTCAGAGCTCCCGTTCCTCTCCAGCCTCTCTCCTGAGGTCCAGGTGGAGCCTGGGCTGTTTCCACTGTCCCTCCCTCTGTCATGGGCCCACGGGAACCACCTCACCCTTCAAAAGGGACAATTTTCCCCCATGTCCTGCTGCCTGTGGCACAAGGGAAGATGTCCCGATCTCCCTGTGCCCTGACGTTGCATTTCCCCCCCCAGGCCCTGTCACAGCAGTGAAAACCCCGATTCCCTCAGGGCCCCTTCCCCTGGATGTGCCCTGGGCTGGGAGCTCCCCATTCCCCCTGCCCATGGGCTTGGATCAATAACATCCATCGATGATCTGCTGGGGGGGTGGGGCTGCCCAGGGCACCTCCAGACCCTCCCTGTGCCCCCTGGGGCTGCACCGGCCCCGAGGGGACAAGGGTGGGACACTGGAGCCTGGTCCTTGGGAAGGGGCAGGGAGGCAGTGAGGGATTCCTCCCTCCTGCTCTCGGTCAGAGCCCGGCTCAGGCCATCCCCTCGGTCCCACTGGAGCCTCCAGACCCCCACAGCACCTCCAGGACATTTGGGAGCTGCTCCCAAGTTCGGCTCTGAGGCAGCAGCAGAGAGGCTGCAGCAAAGGCTCCTCGGAGCCTCCCTCTCTTTGCAAATCCCAGTCGTGAGGTTCAGCAGCTCTGGGACAGCTGCTTCCCACCTGCGGGGTGGGACCCCATCCCTGCATCCTCCCCATACCTGGATCATCCCCATTTCTGCATCCCCACATCCTCCCTAATCCTGGATTGTCCCTATCTCTGAATCCCCACATCCTCCCCATCCTTGCATCCTCCCCATTCCTGACCCCAGCCCTTCCCCCCCCTGGGTGCTGTGTCTGTCCATCCCCCCCATGCCATGCCATGCCATGCCATGCCATGCCATGCCATGCCAT
The DNA here is from genome assembly GCA_013397815.1 of Aleadryas rufinucha. Taxonomy (NCBI): domain Eukaryota; kingdom Metazoa; phylum Chordata; class Aves; order Passeriformes; genus Aleadryas; species Aleadryas rufinucha. Next base: position 86 of record VZTH01008968.1, on the reverse strand, counting down.
GCCATGCCATGCCATGCCATGCCATGCCATGCCATGCCATCCCTGCATCCTTCCAGGCTCTGCATCCTCCCCATCCCATCCCATCC
>VZTH01008964.1:0-52913 GCA_013397815.1 Aleadryas rufinucha | reverse complement strand
TATAAATAGCATATAAATATATAAATAATATATTAAAAATGTTATCCTGCATTGGCCAGGGAGGAGGGGAGCTCTCAGTGCTGCCACAGCCCAGGCATAGTGCATGTCAGAGACGCCTACAATTGTCTTTAAATGGTTTGTGGTGGCAGGTTAACCATGGATTATAACCATCATTAATGATTGTAACCATCAGCAGCAGCCACTGCAAGTGCAGGATGAAGGGTGGTGCTCTCTGGTAGGGGGCAAAGAGGTCCTTGAGTCAAAATAAATGCTCAGTTTATTGAATCGGGGCCGTGGTGGGTAGGGAGAGCGGGACGGTGACACACGGGTGATGGGACACTTCGCGTGGTCCCCGTGGCTCCCAGACCAGGTGTGGCTCGGCCCCGCTGGTTGGAATCAGGCGCACCTCCGACCCCGAGGCCCCGGCAGGGTTTAGCTGGGGGGCCGGCAGAGGGGCGATCACATGCTTGCCCGCCCGGGATTAGCTGCAGCCGCTGCGGCGGGGAGCCGTGCCAAGGAGCCGTGCCGGGCAGCCCTGCCAGCCGCTGGCACTCCGAGCCCATGGCCCCGGGCAGCGGGAGCCGGCCGCGGCAGCCCTGAGGGCCCGGGGGGACCAGATGATGTCCTACCTGCAGCCCCATGACCGACCCCTGGAGCGCTTCGATGGGCTTTCCCTCATTTACTGGTAAGCGGGGCGGCATGCCGCCGCACCGGGAACGGGAGCGGGCATCCCTCGGAGCCTTGGATCCGTTCTCCAGGGACGGCGATGCGTTCGGTGACCCCGTGGCTTTTGGCGGGGTTTGATTCGATTCTTTTTGGTGGCCCCTCTGCGGGGAGCAGCGTCTGATGGGGGTCCCACAGCACCTTCGGGGGCAGCGCACAGGGGAGGCCGGTATCGGCCAGGGGTGGGAAAGGGGATTTATTTTCCAGGCAGCAACCGAGGAAGCACCTACAGCCTCTGCGAGCAGTTGTGAGTGCTCCCGCTGCAGTTCTGGTGCTGGGCTTTCCCCTTTGACAAAACCTCCCCGAAAGGCCGCTGTCCCCCCCGTGCTGGTGCCCGGGGAGCGGGGTGGGTGCGGAGCAGGGCCGCGGGTGGATGCGGTAAAGGCGGCGGAGGGGACGGGAGGTGACGGCGGCCGCTGCAGATGTCTATGTAGGGCAGAGAGGGCCGGCGGGAGCTCGGCTCTGCCCGGGGCCAAGGTTCAGAGCGTGCGGCTTTAGCCGATTAACTGGGGGTCAGTGGGCCGGAGCCAGAGCCGGCGGGTTTGGCGGAGGCTTTTTTGGGCTGGCTGGACCCGGGTTTCTCCCCAGCCGAGACCAAGAGCCCGGGGCACCCTGAAGCCAGCAGGGACCGTGATCCCTGCCGCTGCTGGGACATGATCCGTCTCCGGCTGAAGTAGGTCATTGGAGCGAGGGCTGGGGGGGCTGCGGGCGGCTGCCCCCCTGGGGGGTGCAGGCAGGATGGCGAGGGCAGCACCCCGGGGTGACTGCGACCGAGAGGGTGGCTTGAGTTGCTGTGTCGATGCTACCCTGCTGCTTTTGGGTGCAGAAAAAGCAGAATCAGTTGCCGGTCGGAAGGAGGTGGTGCAGGACAGGCGTGACCGCACGGGGTTTGTTTGGGGCAGCACGAGGAGGGTGCTGATGTTGTGGGGCCGTGGGGTGTGTGTGGGAGCAGCAGCGTCACTCACTGGGGTCCCCCGGGCGTCCCTTGGCTCCGCGAGGCTGCTAAGCCCTGCTGCCCTGCCCCTGCGAGGCAAAAAATGCTCAACCCCCATTTTCTACCTCACAAATCTGCTCATATACTGGAATTTTGGGCCGAACCCTCCCTCAGCTTTGTCCGCGGGGCTGTGTTTGGTTGGGAAGGAGAAAGGTGGTCATGGGGACTGTCCCCCACGTGTGACGGCTGCCAGATGTGCTGGCCGGTGTCCGGCTGTCTGCCGGCTCCGTCGGGAAGCGGCGGAGGGTGGCGAGCAGATGGCGGGGAGATAACACCTCCTCGGCACTCCGATAAGGATGACCCCGCTCTGCCGCTGATTAAAAGATTAATTTTGGAGTTGGAAATAGGAATTTAATAAATAAACACGAGCCGTCAGCAGAACCTCACCCGGCAGCATCAGGGCGGGGGGTGGTGACTACCGCGGCTGGAGCAGCAGCTCATCCCTCATTCCCGGTTTCTCCTGATGGTAATGCCGGTGTGACCCCACGGAGGTCTCCTGGAGAGTGGCTGCTGGAAGCTCTAAGCAAGTTCTGCAGTGGTGGATTCTGTGCAGGAGCTTTGCCAGAGCCGGCAGGAAATAAAACAGCCCTGATGGTGCCGTCAGTGCCGGGCAGGTCTCGTGGCTGGACCACGCTCTATGTGCTCCAGGTGGGTTTGGATCCACTGCCGGCTCCTCACTAGGCATGACCAGGTGCAAGACTGGCCTGGCACGTCCACCAATCCTCTTGGAATTATTATTGCTGCCAGTTTATATCTTGTGCCAGGCTCTGGATTGGAGCACGGGGAAGTTCACAGCTCAAGAATGGCTCAAAGCTCTTCCCAAGAGCTGCGCTTCCAGTTCAGCAACATGTTCTGAAATCTTTCCCAAAAATATGTGGTTTTCCCCTCTTTCCCTACCCAGCCATTTCCCTCACCTCTCTCTTTTCATCTCTGTTTTTATGGCTCCACTTGGGTGAATTTCCTGCCGTGGTTCTCAGGTTTTCTTCCATTAATGCGGGCTGGACAGAAGGTGGCCAGGCCAGCAGAGCAGGCCTGCAGCCCCCACCAGCCCCTGTTAATAAGTTTATAACCAGTCCAATGCCACAACCCCGGGGATTTAGGCAGGCAGGGAGATTTATAATCCTGTTAACCCTTCACAGCAGTTGACACCCAAACTGGGGCCACAGGCCCCAAGCAGAGCAGCAGATCACCCACCTTACTGGAAGGTGAGGAGGAAGGAAGAAGGAGAAAAGCTTCCCTGTGGGAGAGGTGTTACCACACCTTGGGCCTGCTGGGGTGAAAATGAAGGCACCTGTTTGAGCTTTCCTATGTGAGTGTGTTTGTGTTAATCCCTATCTCAGTGGGCACATCCAAGGCTTGGGCTGGAGCAGATGTTGGGGGATGTTGAGCTTGGCTGGGCTCCGGCATAAACGCCTTTACTAAAAACTTCTGGCAGACCAAGCCTGACCTCCCTTCTACCTTAAACAGTCTCTCCTAATTACTGCAAGGCAGGCTAATTGAAGAGGTTTTTTTTGCCTTTTCCCCAACCAAAACCTTTTGGAACAGCACGGGAAGAGCTGTGTGTTGATGTCCATGGGAAAAGGCCTGTAACCCCTTGTTGTGGTTTAATCTCTTCAAGCCCCAGCAGTCTCCAAGAGCAGCTCTGCCAGTCAGGTGCCCATGGACTGATCATCTTCTCCCTGGGCAAGAGGAACCTCCAGAAAATGCCCCACCACTGTTGACTTCATGCATAATTGTCAGGTGGCATCAGCTTCCTTCTGCAAGCCCCTCTTCGCCCAGGGGTGAAGGTGATGGGCAGCAGAAATCTGACTTTCACACAGCAAAGGTTCATTGGGATGAATCCCTCATGCTGAAGAAATCCACTGGCTGAGAAGGATGTTGGAAAATAGGGATGAAGTTTAGAGGAGGGCGATAAAAGGGGTTGAAGAACAGAAAAGCCTGGCCAGCAGTGAGAGGTGGCACCTCCACCTGCCCGAGGTCTTGGTGGCCTGGTGGTGCAGATGTCCTGGGAGAAAGGGCCTTCCTCCCTGAGGAGTGAGAGTATGCATCAGCCTCAGATGCAGACACCGTCCTCCAGCAGAAGGAGGGAGCAAGCATTGGAAAACTGCTCTGGCACCAAATACTCCTCACCTCTCCATGTGCAGGCATGGCTCAGGTGGGAGTGAGGGGTGACCCACCAGCAGAAGGAGTGGGGAGGGTGAAACACTCCCCAGGAGCCACTCTGTGACCTCTGCAGCTGCAGGGAGTCAGAGGAAGGGATTGAAGGAGTACTGGGGTCCACATGGTCCTTGGGAGGAGGAAAGTACCCGTAGGGTGTGGGGACAGCAGTGTGGGATGATTGGCAGCCCTGCTCATGGGGACAAGGACCACAGGCTTGGAGGAGCAGTGTCACCCACCCAGGGCTGGCTTCACCTGCTGCCACCCTCTGCCCATGTGCAGATGGGTGCCCAGGGAGATGCTGAGCCCAGGGCTGGGATGGCAGCATGGGATTGCCCATCCCCGAGTGCTCCCTGTAGGACCTGCCTGCTTCCTTCACCAGGAATTTTGGCACTGTGGTTTCCATTGGGTACAAGTTACTCCTGGGGTGGTTCCAGCTGGACACGAGAGGAAAACTTTNGTGCCCAGGGAGATGCTGAGCCCAGGGCTGGGATGGCAGCATGGGATTGCCCATCCCCGAGTGCTCCCTGTAGGACCTGCCTGCTTCCTTCACCAGGAATTTTGGCACTGTGGTTTCCATTGGGTACAAGTTACTCCTGGGGTGGTTCCAGCTGGACACGAGAGGAAAACTTTTCCTAATGGGAGCAATCAGCCTTTGGAATCACCTCCCCAGGGAAGTGGTGCATCCCGCAGTGTTGGATACTTTCAAGACTCAGCTGGGAAGGGTGCTGGGCTGTCTTGTCTACACTGTGCTTTTGACAAGGAAGGTTGCACCAGGTGCTCCTTGAAGTCTCTTCTGACCTGGTATTCCATGACTGTTTTTTCCCTCTTCTGTTCAGACTTGTCTATGAACATCTCTGCTCTCCTGAGCTCATCTGAAGTGACTCCACGGGTGTTATTATGAGAATGCCGTGGGCTGCACTGGGGCTGTGGGCAGCTCCTTCCCAGCTCCAGAGCAGCTGATTGATTTTTTGATTTATCCCCAACGCTTTGTAGCTGATTCTGCAAGCAGCACAGTTGCATTTTCCCGTTTTCTAATCAGATGTAAAAGCCTCTGCAGCCTACGCTGATTTTGTTGTGTCATGAAATGAACTCACTCAAGAATGATCCAATGTTCTTGTGGCTGCCCAGGCAGCCCGTGGCTCCCGCTGCCGCTCCCAGAGTCAGTGGGATGACAGTAGAGACCGTGACCCAGTGCCCTGCTGGGGTGAGCCCTCCCACCTCCAACCTTCTTAATGCTGCTTTCCGGAGCTGAAAGGCCTCAGACAGATCTCACTTCCACGGCAGGATGTCTTTGCACCTCTAATCCCCACCCACGCAAACCTACTCGGACCATTTTCCTCCGCTCAGCCATGCATGGAGGCTCCCTGTGGGCTCGGGGATGCTGCTGTCAGCACAGCCTTCCCCTTCCCCTTCCCCTTCCCTTCCCTTCCCTTCCCGAACCTTCCCTTTTGGGATGATGTGTCCTGGCTGAACCACCTGGCTCACCCAGGGATGCTCACTGCGGGGTCTGGCCAGGCTGGGCTCATCTGCTCCCCACTCCTGGTTGCTGGGTTTAGCCTTGATGCTGGGGCTGGAATCACTGAGGAGGCTGAGGGCTCCATTTCTTGGTGGCCTTCACATGACCTGGAGATGACCCCACGTCTTGGCTCAAGACAACAACTTTTGGGCACAGCTAGGCATGGAATACAGTAACATTTCGGGCTACCCAGGACATCCCACCTGAGCAGCCAGGCTGGGAAGGGCTGTTTGGCTGGGGGAGCACTCACTGAACCCTCAGTTCCAAATGGAAGTGTGTTTCACGAGAGATGAGCCTTGAGTGATGACTTCCCATGGGAGTTTTTGCATTTTCTGCTGGGTGTGTGGACCATGTGATGCCAACGCTCCCAGTGACATTAAACCCATCACTGCCCTTGTGCTCCAGCTATTCCCAGCTCTGTTTGCTCGTTGTCTGGGCAGGAAGGACAAGGGCAGACCTGAGTTATTTTTTCTCATAACTTCACCATTGGCTGTACTTGTTTCAGCCATTCTCTTCCCTTCTTTTCTAGCTGAACCCCAAATCCATTACTGCCACCTTCTCCACTGCTTCCTCTTGGCAGTGGTTTCTGTGCTCCAGCGCTCCCAGTTTCACCCTTCCACACTTTCCTCTTCATGAGTTCTCAGAAAAATATACTGGAAATGCACCTGATTTGTGCTGTCAGCATTTTTAACTCTATGCTCCTGCTCCAAGACTTACTTTGATTCCATTTACAGTTTCACCCATCCCTGCTTAAAAATGGCAGTGTTAAGTAAAGCTGACTTACACAGTTTCACTCAACTTCTAATAAAAATACTTTTTTCAAGCAGAAATTATTTTTCCATTGGAAAAAAGATCATTCTTCAATGAGTTTTAAACTCATTTTTCTAGCAGTCAGTGAAAAAGTGGACAAACACGTGAAGCATGTGTTTATCTGCTGTCCAGCCCTGTGGGCTTACTTTGTTCTTAATTCATACTCCTTCTATTCTCTCATTTATTTAAAAATCTAAAGTCTCACCAGCAGTTCCCTGGGATAAGAATCCTGGATTAACTCGGAGTTGCTCAGCTGGGTCCCAGCTCTGTAAGGATCTCGAGCACAGAGCACAGGCCCTTTGCCAGTGGGATGTTTGCCTTCAACACTGGTTATACAAATTAGGCCTGGGACCCTCAGGCAGCTCATAGGGGGCTAATAAATCCTTCCTGAATGTGATTCCAAGTTTGAAACCACTGAAAATCTTCTGAACTGTTCCCACTGAAACTTCCTGTGATGAGAAGTGTTAATGAACAGAAGCAGCAGCAGTGTCTGATGCTTTTGCCAGGGTCAGTGTGTGTTTTGGAGGATGGAATTGAAGATCTGAGTGTTTGGAGAGAAAGTTGGACGATGAGCGCTGCTCCTGTTCCCTGAGGGCCTCTTGGATTTGGTTTTCATTTATTTTACCAGCTTGTGGACAAGCATGTGGTTTATTGCAACATCCCACCCAGTGGGGAGGACCAGGAATCCCAGGGCTGGGCAGGTGAAGGACTTCATGTTGAAGGTGTTGAGCCCCAAACACATCTGTTTAACCCTGAGTGTGGAAATTGTTCCCTAAGATGCAGAAATCAGGGTGGGTGAAGTACTGAAGTCCCAGGCAGGAAAATGTTCCCATTTTCCTGCAAGTTTTGGGTTGGCCTGACTCTGGTGAGCTTTCCTGCAGCCCCTCTGACTGGTCAGAGAAGTGACCTTAAAGAGTCGGTTCATGGCTTCAGTTGGAAGGGACCTTGAAGATCATCTCATTCCACTCCCTGTCATGGGGATGGACCCCGTCCAACATGGCCTTGGAGATTTCCAGGGATGGGGCAGCTTCTCTGGGAAACCCATGCCAGTGCTCCAGCTTTATCCCATTGCCGTTGCCTTCTGGTGCTTGTGCAATCCCTTCCCTTCAGCATCCCTGATTTAGTCCAGCCAAGACCCTGGCCCGTGAATCGAGGGAGTAACTGTGTGACAATGTGTTAGCAGAGTCCCAAAGATCTCGGAAGGTTGTAGGCGGTGTTTTGGTGGTGGGATAGAAACGTCTCCTCCTTTGACCGGGATGGTTATCGGTGCATCCAAGGACTTGGAGAGTGATCCTGAGTGTGAGTGGCCGGAGGCTGCTGGGTGAGGGGCGCCCAAAAAGGTCACCTCAAGCTGGGAGAGGACTCTCCTGCCCCATGGGGAGCTGTGCCCTGGCATGGAACAGCTCCTGTTGTAAAACAGGCACAGAGGGAGGTTCCACACCCCAACGTTGAATTTCTGTGCATGTTCTGCCACAAAACCTCCTGACCAGCCTTGAATGAGTCACCGAGAGTCAGAGCTGGTGCTCATTAGGTGTTGGAACCTCCTGCTTTAATTTTTGGCTCTCCACACCCTGGTCATTTTCTGTGGGGTGGCAGGAGAAAGAGCATCTCCCTGCTGTTGGGTCACTGGGGGGATGGGCAGGTTTGTGAGGCTCTTGAAGACTGCAGCATCCAACAGATTTGGAGATGGCCTGAGGTACCACCCCTTGTGCTTAGTTTGGTTTGGCCAAAGCCTTGACAGGGGCATGAACCAGGTGTGGGCACACCTTGCTGTGCTGGGGTGTGCACAATGTATCACCAGATGCATCTATGTTTGTTTAGCTGGAATTACTCACTCAAATTTTATTTTTTTTAGCTAGATAATTTAATTTTTAGGAAAGTTTTGGCCACCTAAATGTCAAATCTACTCAGATTTTATATGTCATCTGAATGTCCTCAAATGAAAGCAATTAAAAAAAGAAAAAAAAAGACAAAATGCAGGAGAACTTTTGCAATTTGCCATTGTTTTGAAGCACCTTGCACTTGCGCAGTGAGCCTTCACACGAGGCCATCGGGGAAGCTCCTGCTGATAAAATCAGTTGTTCACACATGGGAGCAGCGATATCCAGCAGCACTAGACTCAAGGAATGCTTTGGCAAGGAGTCACAGTGCCAGGCAGGCACGTCCACAGCGGCTGGATGCTAACAAGGTCAAGGGCCATTAATGGGGCCTGGCTAGGAGCCTGCAGAGATGCTGTGGGAACAGCATGAGGAGGACACCGGTGATGGAGCCAGGGCCAAGAGCTTCCCTGTGACCTCAGATGTCCCCCAGAGCTGGTTGGGATGCAGGACCCGTGTCCTCCTGCAGGTCCAGGGGAGTTTCCCTCCTCAGGAAAGGTCACCAGATCTTTTCCCCCAGGATCGCAGCCCTGCTCCTGCCAAGCCCCAAGGTGGGTTGTTCCAGGTCCATTCCCATTCACTGGCAAATCTTGGAGATCATTTTTCATCCCTCCATCCCTATATCCCACAAGACAAGAGTCCTGCTGCTTTTCCAGCTGGATGATGTGCGCCAATATAGGGATGGAAGAGGCTGTTCAAAGGCAGTTCAGGCTTCTGACCTCCCCTGACAGGGGAACAGCTGAACTTGCTCTGCATTAAGAAGGAAATTCTGTGGGCTGGAAAAGATGCTAAAAGAAAAAAAAATCAACATCAACCCTAAACCCCCTAAGTGCTGCAGTCTGTTATTGCTCCCAAAGCTTTGCTATGGATTTTAATCCTTCAGGGGCGGTGGCCCCACATGTCCCACACCAAACGCTGCCCTTCATCCCTGGAGGGGCCATTCCCAACCGTGCATCCCAACAATTCCCACATTGTGCTGAGGGTGAGGGGCCAGCCCTGCTCGGGGCTGGCCAAGCTCTGGCCCCACCGCTTTGGGAAGGCTCCAGGATGGGCCGCCCTGGCTCCGGCTTTCGTAAGCTTTAATCTGAAGTTGGAGATGTTTTGAGCTGATCTGTGTTAATGTTGGGTGGAATTAACACGCATACGGGAGACCACGTGATGCCCTCCGACCTCCCCCTTTTTTTTTTTCCCATCACTTTAACGGATTCCTGCCAAATCAGAGCGGCTGGTGCCTGGCAGGGCCGGGCTGCCGCCGCCGGCAGGATGCCCGTGGTCTCTGTCCTTTACAAGGGAGCCATCATCATCAGCAGGTAACCTCCCCCATCTGGGGTGGGAATGGGGAGGGGGCCCTGGGGGTCCCGTGGCTTCCACTTCCAGCCAAGGTTCTTCCACTGTGGCTTCTCCAGGAGCAGGGTTGGGAGGCAGGGACTGCAGCAAGAGCCCAGGACACCATCGCTGGTTGGGTTTTCTGCGTTTGTAGCATTAGCAAAGCTCGGAGCTGCTGGGCAGCCGTGCCTGGGAGAGGGGATGATGATAAGAGGTGATCGTATCAAGGAGGCATCTGCTCCGCTGGAACTGCATCTGTGTGCCGCCTTCCAGCTTGCCCTGAGCGCCCAGGGCTCACCCCAAGGAATGTCCTTGGCGATTTACTCAAAATACCCTGAAAATCCTGGGCAGAGGATTGAACCAGCCTGGGCCCAGGGCTGCTCTGCTTTCCTGGGATGCCTTCGAGTTCCATTTTTCAATAGCCAGATGTGGCCAGTTGTTTGTTCAGTCTTGAGTACAGTGCAAAGATAGCAAGGAGGGGAATTTTTTAACAGGGAGAAAAAACTTCCAGTCCGAATCTTAGAGGTGGGAGTTACTGGCTTTGCAGGATAGCTTGATATTTTGAGTTTTATTTTGGATTCCTGGGAAGTCTCTGTGGGTTATTCTTATCCTGTATCCCCCTGGATTTGGAGCAGCCTCTTGTTTGCCACGGTCCTGTTCCTCCTCATCTGTGTTCAGATCTGGGACCTGATATCGATAGGGAAACACCTTTTCTCTTGCAACCTAAATGCTGGGGAGTGTTTTTGGAGCTCCTCACCCCTGGTTTCCCACCTGGCACATCTGGGTTGGGGTTTCTCAGATCAAAGTTCATCCATCCTGAGGAGCCCAAGAAGTGCTGGTGGTCCCAGGTTTGGAGTCTGGCATCCGTGGTTGGGGCAGGGTGTTTTTGGGGTCGTTCACTTGGGACCTTGCCTAAGGGTGTGGGATGTTTAGGGGAGTTACTTGGCTAGGGGGAATCTCAGGTGTGTGATGCTCTTCCACTTGCTCTGGCTTGTGATGAGAAGCTCCCACCAGACCAGACAGGACTTGGAGAAGCTCAGCAGCTCTTGAATCCCCTTTTCCAGACCCTCTGTCTGCATCAAAAACCTTGGGAGTGGATTGTGCCGGCTGTCTTCATTACAGGCTGCCTGTGTTTGTGAACCTGGTTTATTCCCAGAACACGGCTCCAAGCTCTGATCTCATTTCCCGGGAGCTGCACAGCTGTCCAGCCCCCATAATCTGGGGTAATGAATCACAGACAGGTCCATCAGATTTACTGGGTGGGGAGGATGATGTTCAGCCCTGCACATATTCTCTCATTTATCTGTGTAAACTCCGGGGGGGCCGGCTCAGGGGTGATTTTTGCCCGTGTGGGTGCAGCAGTGGGGCTGTCCCTCAGCCTGGGTGTCTGCAGTGTCTGGTGGGTGGCAGCCGGGGTGGAGGGGACACTGTGCCCCTGTGTGTGCTGGCTGGGCACTTGTGCCTCTGTTCTTTTTGGCCCGTGACAGAAAGCTGCTCCTCTTGTCCCCCACAGGACACTCATGGGACCGTACGGGATGGATCGAACCGTGCACTGCTTTGACTTCTACGACTGCGCAAACGGCCTGGGTGAGTGCCGGGGACAGCAGCATGGGCTGCGACACCTCAAACGTCCCCTCAGTCCCCAGAGCCTACCTAGATGTGCCTCCCTGTGTGAATTCTGGTGTCTCACCCGTTCTTGTGTCTCGTACCTGCCTGTGTCGAGCATCTCCTGCACCGTCCGCTGCTGTGACATCAAAAGAATGTCAAAATCCCAACTAATTCCATGATAATGGTGGGCAGCCAGTGCAGGGAGTTGTGCAGGAGCTCGGGGCCACAACCCCTGCCCTGAGCAGGATGAGGGGGAGGAGTCTTTCAGAATTTTCTGAATTAAATCAATGAAAATGTTAAATAAATAAATATAAGCCCCAGCACATCCCTGCTCCCCAGCAGACTTTTCCCCCAGAAAACTATCCCAATGGGTGACGGAAGGTGCTTCCTTCAGCTGTCCTCAGGACTGGGGCTGCATGAGCTGGGTTTCCGAAGTTTGGCCCATGGGGAAGGGAGTGAGCACTGTGTGAGTCAGGTGTCCTTCCACAGAGCTCTGAACTTCAAAGCGTGGAAAAGAAGGGAAAAGAGAAGGTCACATCCATCAGGATGTGAGAAAGTCCCAGGTTCAGGACATTTAACCCAGAGAGATCCAGCCCAGCATTTCTTCTGACCTCTGCGTATCCAGTGGTGCTCTGCCATGGACTTTAAAAAATCTGTGATCCTGCATCAGGATTTCACATTTTCTCCCTAATTGTTAACTGTGAGTGCAGCTCACCCTCCTACAGAGCAGCTGGGGACCTCTTGGTGAAATCCCTGAATGACCATTTGGAACAACTCCTGACGAGTCACCACAGAAACAAGTTCAGGTTTCCTGAGAGCTGAGATTAATTATAGATTAATTATTGGCTATTTCCGGCTCTTGGGTAACAGGACTTTTTGCCGTGGGGGAATGGCTTTGCTGACTCTTCCCCCAGTCATGAGGTTCACGGGAGCTCAGAGAAATGTCTTTACTTGCTGAATATGATATTTTAATCTCCAGAGGTGGATTTGGTGGAGTTGATGGGATTTCAGCTGCTGGGTTAGATTAGCTCGTTAAAGGAGGAGACCCACAAAAGCCTGATGGGGCATCACTGACCTCTGGAAGAAGTGACAGATGTAGCAGCCCTTTGTGAGCCACTTCACTGGGTTCCAGTTCCTCTCCTTTCCCCCAGTCTGTGGCCAGAGGGTCTTGGCAGGGTCCAGCAGACCTTCTACAGCAAACTGTGATGTGCTGGAGGAAGCTGCAATAATGTGGATGTTCCAATGCCATCATCAACTGCCTTCATCTTCTCCTGTGAGACTTGAAGCCCTCAACACAAGAGATCCTCCTCCAGAAATCATGGAATGGTTTGGGTGGGAAGGGACTGTCAAGCCCATCTTATTCCACCCCCTGCCATGGGCAGTGACACCTTCCACTATCCCAGGCTGCTCCAAGCCCCCTTCAACACTGCCTTGGACATTTCCAGGGATCCAGGGGCAGCCACAGCTTCTCTGGGCACCCTGTGCCAGGGCCTCCCCACCCTCCCAGGGAACAATTCCTTCCCAATATCCCATCTATCCCTGCCCTCTGGCAGCTTAATCATCCCTCCTTGATGAGTGGTGCTTACAGAACCCCTGTGTCTGCCATAGGTGCAGCTGCTCAGAGTAGGTTTATTTGGGAAAAAAAAGTGCCTTTGTGATCTCAAGTTGAATTCAGGTGTTATCCCAGCAGTTTCTCCAGCTAGATGCATGCGTTATCCCAGCAGTTTCTCAGGTAGGATGCAGGTGTTATCCCAGCAGTTCCTTTGGAGCAGCATCACTGCTCAGTGCCAGGTCAGCGTTTGGCCGCGGCTTTGTTGCTCTGTGGCTTTAGGTAGAAACCCACATGTGAACCTCAGCAGAAGTTCAAAGGTGTTACCTGGCAGCTCCTCTGACCTGAACCTCGAATTAAAGAATAGCCATCAAAGGGAAGTGCTGATTAAGGAGCATTTCTCAGAAACACTGAGATCCCATTATCTTGACCTTCATCTGCTTAGGACAGGATGGTGAATGATTCACCTCCAATCTGTCCCTTCCTCCAGACAGGAAAACCTGGCAGGGGCTGCAAGATCAACAGAGGGATTAAGGGAAATGTAATTGAACATTGCCAGCTTAGGCACAGAGCAGGCAGCCCCTCTCCGTGCCCAGCACAGCAGCCGGTGGGCTCAGGATGTGCCCGGGATGATCCCAGTTGGACTAAACAACCAGATTAGCCAGGACACCCCCTGACCTGTGGGACACGGATCCAGGAGCAGGTGAGATTATAGCCTGGGAACTGCGACTCTGGCATTAGTGGGAGAAGGATTACAGGCACCAGAGAAGGTTGAGAGTCTTGGAGAAATTTATAGGATCATTAAAACCTAAAGAAAACACAGACTTGGTCAGTCTTACCTCTAAGTCCATCTTGGCGTTTTCTTGCCAAAATTTGTTCTGCAAAAGAGAAAAAAAGGGATGTGGGCATCAACTCCAGGACCTTTGCCAGAAAGGAAAGATTAAATAGAGGGATCCAAAATAGGCTAGATTATCTGGCCCTAAGCATGACTTAATAAGCATTATACCGGGACTTTGAGGCTGTGATAATTAAAGAGCCGTTATTTACCTACACGGGGTCCCAAAGAGAAATTTGATTGAAGTAGATGTTTATAAAATATGTAATAAATATCATCCCAGGAATGCTGCCACCACAGTCCTGGATGATTCAGGTTTGCTGCCATCGGATACCTGACTTCCCCTGGCTTAATTCGAGCCCTGGAAGCGGTGAGCCTTCCTTCCTCCTCCTCCCTGCCCCAGTGGGGACTCTCCAGTGGATTTTGGGGGGCAGGACTGGCACCCAGAGCACCTTCTTGGCGAGGTGATGGGTGTGAGTAGTGGGCAGAGATCGGCAGCATCCAGCTGCTTTCTCAACAAGGGAGTTAAAACTCAGGGATTTTTCCTCCCCCCCATCCAAGTTTGAGTGTGTCTGGAGCAATACCTTGAGTAATCACCGATTTTAATAACGAGATAGGATTTTCTCCTGACATCGTTGGGGGTAAAGGAGGATTTGGAGATCCTTCAGTTATTAAGGCATTATTACAATTGATTTGCAGACACAAAAGGGAAATGAGTCATTATTGATTTGATACCTCGGCACAGGCACCTGTCCCACTCTGGGCTGCTAGGGGATGCTGAGCCTCTGCAAGGTGCAGATTTTTATATGATTTGTCTGATGTCCTTCATCATTCCTAATTCCTTCATATTCCAGACTGAAGAAAGATGTAGGATGACTTCCTGAGTCATCCCCTTGGCCTGGGCTGGACTTCCAGTCTCTCCCCCATCCAGGGGAACTGATGGGACTTTGTCTCTTGCCTACAAGGGTTTCTCAAGCCCATCCCAGGTGTGACCCTGCTCCCTGGGGTTTCTCTGCTGAGCCCAGCAGAGGGATCCCCTGGCTCCACAGGGAGCAGAGAAATTTCCAGCTGAGCATCCCTGTCTATGAGCAGATTTTACCTTCTGCTCACGGCCACAGCATCTCCTCCCTTTGGTCCCCAGGTGCCTGACTTGACCCATGCTTTGGTGAGACTCGTGTGGCTTCATAGATACTTTTTGGGGGCAATATTTCCAATTTGAGTGAATTTCTTTTAAGATGCAGTGGAGAAAAAATTAGTGCTCATTACTGACGTGTTCTGCTGTGAGTTCCCTGTTCCAGCAGTAAAACAGCTCCTCACAAGTGCCTGGTCAATGCATTAAGCCCAGAGAATAAACTCCAGCACTCAGAGAGGGCTGGGATTTGGGAAAAGCAGCAGTTGGTGCACAGAGGAATGAACTGGGAAATTGTAATAATCTAGTTTTAATCTAATTTCATATAAAGGTGACTTGAGAGACAAAGTCTTTCCCTAGAGGCAAATGAAAACCGTGAGGGGCCTGAGAGCAGAGCTTGGGTTACAAAGGAAGGGAAACAGGGATAGAATTGGTGCTGCATCCTGAGTAATCCCGATCCAGGATCTGCTTTCCTCCCGCCTGTTTCAGAAAGGTTTCCCATGTTTTGGAGAAGGAGCCGTGCCTTTTTTCCCTGGAGGGAGGAGTTTCTTGCAGACCAGGACCTCTCCAGGGCTCGGAGCAGCCCTTCAGCAGCCGGAGGATGGAGCTGGCCCCTCGGTGGCACTGCCTGTCCCCAGTGTGCCCTCCTGTCCAGAGCAGCAAAATGCCTGACCGGCGGCTCTCAGGGGAGATTTGTTAATTAAAGCCAAGCTTTTTAATCTTTCTGTCCACAGCCTGGATCTTCGAAGTAGGACTTAATGAGCCCTGGATAAATAAGTGTCTTGGACCTGTTCCTGCTTGCCAGCTTACGCTGGCCAGCGGGGCCGGGTCCCGTGGCCGGAGGGGTGCCTCTGAGGAGCAGGAGCCCTGTGCCAAGGTGTTGCGGGGCACCGGAGCTGTGCTGCTGCAGTGGGGGTGGTTCGGAGATGAAACAGGGGCCACCTCTGTGTTCCTGCCCCAGCTGCTCCTCCCGGGCCAAACTCCGACAGAAGTGGCCACTCTTGGTGTGTGGCTGTGTCAAAGGCTGAGGTGCTGCTGGGCCCCGCAGGTGAGCAGAGACGTCCTCACCACTGTGGTGCCCCTGGGGCTTGTCCAGATGTGCACAGGGAAGGGGTATCCTGGGGAAACATTTGTCACCAGGAAAGTTTTGATCTGCAGCAGGAGCAGAACTCTTCCCATCAGTGATGAACTTGGAGCTGCTGGAGCGAGTCCAGAGGAGGCCACAGAGATGCTCCAAGGGCTGGAGCCCTTCTGCTCTGGAGCCAGGCTGGGAGAGCTGGGGGTGTTCACCTGGAGAGGAGAAGGCTCCAGGGACACCTCAGAGCCCCTTCCAGTGCCTAAAGGGCCTCCAGGAGAGCTGCAGAGGGACTTGGGACAAGGAATGGAGGGACAAGACACAGGGAATGGCTTCCCACTGGCAGAGGGCAGGGTTAGATGGGATATTGGGAAGGAATTGTTCCCTGGGAGGGTGGGGAGGCCCTGGTACCGGGCTGTGGCTGTCCCTGGATCCCTGGAAGTGTCCAAGGCCAGGTTGGACGGGGCTTGGAGCAGCCTGGGATAGTGGACGGTGTCCCTGCCCATAGCAAGGAGTGGAATGAGATGGGCTTTAAGGTCCCTTCCAACCCAAACCATTCCATGATTCTGTGAATTTAAGTTTGGGGCTGCATCCCTCAGAAGTAGCCCATGCAAACTCTGATTCTCCTACCTTTGTGTCATGGGCTGTGCTTCTCCTCCAGGCATTAAGGTCATCGGTGGCATCAAGGAACTCACTGGAGAAGAATATGGAGTTTATGTCAAGAGGATCCTTCCAGGAGGTGTTGCTTATGCAGATGGTGAGTGGAAACACAGGTCTGAGAACAGCCCACATCGAGGGTATTTATTTCATACACTTGTTTCATACCTTAGTAGATATTTTTGGTGCTTGCTCAGAGATTTTCCAGTGGTTGGGGGTATTTTTTTAGTGTGGTGCTTGTTCTAACTGTTGCTGCTGTGGCAGGGACGGAGAGAAACGAACACAGATTCGGTCCGGGAAGAAAAGAGAAGTAGCTTTTTTTTATAATAATAATATACAGCCTCGTTTTATACCTTAGCATTCTTACATGGTGTAAGGTCATCGGATCTCTGGTCATCCACCTCCCAGGGTGATTGGCTAAATCCTACAACACCCATTCCATAATATTTCTCTAGTCAGTATCATAACAATACTACAAAACAACTGCAGGTGCAGATTGAAAAGAATAGTTTACAGAAAACCGTGGCATTGTTTTGAATAGCTTGTGTGGGAAAAGCAGGGCTCTCACAGAATGCTACAGCAAGCTGCAAAATTTCTTTGCTGAAAGCTTTTCGGCATCCACATCTAACTTCTGACAGCAGCCTTGGATTGGATTCTCAGCATCTGTAAAATTGCTCTGTGTGTGTAGAGCATGACCCATCTTTGCCACACAAAAATTTTCCTGTCTTTTCCCACCTCCCTGTGGCTCCAAAACGACGAGAGATCCTTTTGCAAACTCAGCTCTGCTCTGGGTCACCGATTTCATTCTGAATATGTTCAATAAGTATGTATTAGGGCAGCAGAGCTCACCTTTTACAACTCCAGCTAAAAAGTTTTTTTCCCAGCTGTTACATCATTTCTCCATCCAATAAAAGAAAATAAATCCAGAACAGGTGGAAGTGCCTCTCGTGGTTTTCTACCTGACCTCGAACTGAACTACTTGACATCAAAGTGAATTAAGCAAAAGCTTTATTGCAGTTTTCAGTATTTACTTTTGCAACTTCCTAGAGCAGAGGAAGTGCTGGGACACTGGCACAGGATTGTTCCGGGAGGTTGCAGAAACTTCATTTCTGGACATCTGGAAAAACAGGTCGGACGAGCATCTCTGGAATGAACAGTGCATTTTTCATCCTGTCTCTGGGCACAGGAAGGAACTGCCTAGCCTCTCCCAGTCCCTTCGAGCTGTATTTTCCACAGTTTCTATCCATTAGTTTTCCTTTCTAGGGCGCCTGCAGCCAGGAGACCAGATCCTGGAGGTCAATGGAGAGTCCCTAATTGGGGTTACAAGCGAGAGGTACCAAATCCAAATGGAAATTTTCCATTCCTGTTGCTTTTGTGTGATTCTGTGAAGTGGGTTTGGCTGTGGGTTGCGTGGAGGACACCAGGGCATCACTCTGTGTGCTGCTCCCAAGAGCCAGCTTGGAAATTATCAGAGAGAAAGATTCGCTATAAAAATAGATCAGTGAGCAGAAATGTGAGGAACTCAGACATTTCCCCCAAACCCTGGGTTTGAAATGGCTCCTGGCACCCCCCACTCCATCTGCTGCAGCTTCCCAGCACGTCCTGCAGTTCCCAGCACAGGAGATTAGCTGGTGCCTGAGCCTGGCAGTGCTGCTCTGTGCAGGGAATTCCTTCCGGAGCTGCGATGCAGCCCCTCAGCTCCCCACCAAGAGAATAATTAACAGCTCCACAGGAGCACCAACACTTTGAGGGCTCTCCTTTCCCATTAAACAGGGTGCTATCCCGTTGTCTGCCTTGCATTCGTGCACGGGGTGCCGAGGCTGGATGGGAAGCAGCATGAGGAGCTGGTTCTGATCCCAAAGCCCCAGGGCAGCTGGGTTTGGTGATGTCCATGAGAACACCTCTCTGGCTGTGGGAGGCTGTGCCTGGCTCCCAAGGGGTACCTCTATTGTGACCCAGAAAATGGCCATCCCTCAGATGGAAAGTTCCCCAGGTGGGGAATTACAGAATCATGGAGTGGTGTGGGTTGGAAGGGATGTTAAAAACCACCTTGTTCCAGCCCCCTGCCATGGGCTGTGCAGGAGGATTGGCTCACCACCACAGGCATCTTCTGAGATTTGTTATCAGGGACTTCTCACTTATGGCAGAAGTGGGAAGATCAGGATATGTCTTGGCTGCCACCCGGCCTCACAGCCAGGGCAGGGATCAGGGCTGCTCCACCGGCATCTGGCCAAAGCCTCAGCTGCTGACAGGGTTTGCCCAGGTCAGGGGTCTCTACCCAGCTTTGAGGCGAGCAGGGTAAGACCAGTGGAGCACTACTGGGAGCTGGGATTGACGTGCCATGGTCCTTGTGTTCCAGGGCGGTGGACATCCTGAGGACGGCATCGGCCACCAGCCACATGCGCCTTCTGATAGCCCGCGATGACGATGCCAGGTACGGGGGCCATGGCACTATGGGAAGTGGGGTTGTGGCGATCCTTGGCACCACAGCTGGAGAACCTTGGAGCAAATCAGACTCTAAACCCATGGGGAAGGCAGAGGTGGCCAGCGGTCTTTGATAACTGTGCGCTGGTGGGAATTCAGTGGAGCTGTAATGGAAGGGAAACAAAGCTGGAGGCTCCCAGTTCCAGCCCGGCCTGTGCCGGGTCTGTGAGACATTGCAGCTCTCAGCAGATTCCCACAGGTGTTTCCCCAGGGAGGACCAGGGCTGCTCCAGTCCCGGCTGTAGGGTGGCACAGCTCCCTCAGTTCTGCTCTGTGCTGGTTTATCACATCCTGCACAGAGCTGTGGAGGAAGATGTACAGGGACAGCAGGATCGTCTCTTTCCTTTCTGGTTGGGCACGTTGAGTTAAAGTCTTCCTTCCTGAGAGGTTTCCTCCTTCTCAGGGAGGATGAGAAGTTTCTCCCTGAAACCTGTCCCCTTGTTGCTCCCTGGAAAATCTTGCTCTCTCTGGAGAGACTCAGAGAGTTTGGAAGAAGGAAAGAGTTCAGTCTTGTCTGGACTGGATTTAAGCTATATGCGACAATGATGGTGTCATGAGAGAGCTGTGGCAACCAAGGTATGAGTTAGCAGGGTCTTTGCTGACATCTCATGGGAGATCTGGCACAATGTGCTGGCACATCCTCTCCCTTTTTCCCTTGGGAAAGCAGAGGTGCGGCAGGAAGCGGAGGAATGAGGGTGGGATTTGGCAGAGCGTGGCTGTGGACAGACAGGTTCCCGGCGCTGGGGCTCTGCTCCGCGTGTGGATGGCTGAAAGTCAGAGCCACTTGCTCGATGCACCCACATCCCGTTAGTGTAGGAGGTGATGGATTCGTTCCTTATCCATCGGCCGCTGCGCAGCGTTCCTGCCTTGGCAGAGCAGTGAGAGTGCTCTAATGACAGGGCTGAGACTAATTCTGACACAGCAATACACTGGTGCAAGAATTATTTGCTATTAATGACGGGCTAGATTTTAGCCACCCTCTTCCAGGGGAAATAGCATCTCCTATTATTACATCAAGTGCAAGTCCTTCAGCAGCTGCTGAAGAAGTGCTGGGTGAACAAGTAGGTCACTAGAGATCCTTTGGTCCAAGTAGGGATGCTCAGGATGCAGTTCTGGATCACAGCAGTCTCCTTGGAGGGGCGAAGTGCCAGTGGGCATCTCGCACTCTGTCCCAGCAGGAGGGATGGGACCCCACAGCTCAGCAGCTCCCTGTGTCCAGCAGCAGGAGGACTCACTCCGGGAAATACTTGATTTCTCAGCCGGGGCTCCCAGTGCAGGTTTTCGGCCTCCAGCCTCTTTTGTTTCAAGCTGTTCGTGCATGTCGATGTGGCTCCTAATATCCCAAATTGCAGCAGATGTTTCCTAAAGCGCGCGAGTGGCTCTGCCGGCTCCGGCTCCCCCCCTCTGTCGGCAGTCCCCAGTCGTCCTGCAGGGAGCCGGGGCAGGCCAGCAGGGCAATGAAACTTTAAGCAATTTATTTGGCATCCGTTCCCTGTTGATTATCTGTTAAATCTGCAAAAGGTTAGCCAGAGGGAGAGGGGGGGAGGTAATCAGTTTATTTTTTTTTTTCAAAAGATTTGCAGAGATTTCACTTACGTAATCATCTCCCAAACTGTTTAATACACGAATACATATCTCCAGGATTAAGGGCTGTAGGAACGGGGGAAGGATTTTTCTGCCCTCAACTTTTTTTCCACTTAGTTTTGTCTTTTATTGATGCCCTGTTATCTTTTAAGTCTGTCCTTGAGCATGGGTGAGCAGACAGCCGGGTGGAAACGGGGCATCAGCTCTGGAGGGTGATGCCTGTGGAGGTGCCACGCCATGAGCTGTGGGCAGCTTCCTACCTTCCCACTGCCCAGCAAAGCAGCTCACGAGACCTGAAAATTGAGGAGGACACAGGGCAGAGAAAATTCATTTTATTTTCGGATCCTTCTTCACCCTGAGCACTCAAGGCACACTGGAGGAGGGAACGTCATGGCTCTAGGTTTGGATCCAACCCTCCTGCCAATTTTCCCAATGACTCAGCTGAGTAGCATTTTGTTGTGGTTGCCCTTGGGTGAATTTGAGTCATAAACGTTATTATTTGCCCCTGGAGTTAATTATAAGCCCAAATTACCTGTGCTTTTCATGGAACTCAGTCTCTGCCTTGTATCAGATGCATGTTTTGGGCCTGTCGCATCAGCTGGGCTGCAGAGAGCAGCAGTAACGCCAGGGCTTAAAGCAGAGAATCCAGGTTTAGCGCTCGACTCACCAGGTTTAAGTGATGCTTGAATCTGATTTTCTTCTGTGCTCACCTTCAGCTAATGAGGATAATTTTATTGCATCGTCATAATTATTGTTTATTCATTCTCAGCCTGAAAGTTACAATAGTTCCTTGTTTCCCTGCGTTGCACAGATATCAGCCTGGTCTGTCAGGTTTATCAATGAGAGAAGCCAGTTTGTGCTGCACCTCTAAGTCCTGGCAGGATAAAATACTGAATTCATTGTGTCTCCACACGAGATCCACCCCAGCATCCTGGGAACAGGGGCTGTTGGATTAACAGGGCTCACAAACCAGCAGGAAGGAAAGGTTGCTTCTCTGCAATGCCCTGGTTTGGAACAGAATCTCACACTCACTGCATCACTGAGGCTGGAAAAGATCTTTAGGATTGAGTCAAACCTCTGACCGATCTCCCAGCCCAAAGTACTGAGTGCCAAGTCCAGGCCTTCCTTGAACACCTCCAGGGGTGAGGGCTCCACCACTGCTCTGGGCAGCCCCTTCCAGTGCCTGACCACCCTTTCCATGAAGGACTTTTCCCAATATCCAGCCTAAACCTCCGCTGGCACAACTTGAGGCTGTTTCCCCTTGTCCTGTTCCTGTTCCCTGGAAGCAGAGCCCGACCGCCCCCGGCTGCCCCCTCCTGTCAGGGAGTTGTGCAGAGCCAGAAGGTCCCCACTGAGCATCCTTTTCTCCTGAGACCCTTTCCCAGCTCTTTCAGCCACTCCTGGTGCTCCAGCAGCTTTCCCAGCTCTGTTCCCTTCTCTGGACACACTTCAGTCCCCCAGTGTCTGTCTTGAACGGGACACAGGCCCTGAGGTCCAGGGCCAAGGGAAGGGGTGGAATCACTTCCCAGCTCCTTCTGCCCAGGCTGTTTCTCCCAGCAGCAGGGCTGTGGCTGGAGCTCGTGCCTGGTCTGGTGGAGATGTGGGACAGTCCCTCCTGTCCTGCCAGCCCTGCATGTGACAGTGACAGCTCAGCCCATGGCATTGCTGTTCTGAGCACTTGGTGCTAAACTGGCAGGGAAGGCTGGAGCTGCCTCCAGCAAGCCTGGGTGTGCCAAGGACATGGGATGTGCTTTAGGAAAAATACCCAGCCTGTCACAGCGGCTGAGATTGCCCCCGTGCCTGGCACTGCTTCCATCCCACCCAGGAAGACGGGGAAAGGATAGAAANCATTGGGGTCTCACCTGAGGGGGCAGAATCCCCCCCTCCCCTGCTGCCCACTGGGAGCTCAGCCCAGCACTGGGGGTTCTGGGTGCTCATGACCAGGGCATGTCCAGCTGTCATCCACCAACACCCCAAATCCTTCCCCCAGGGCTGCTCTCGATTCCTTCTCCACCCAGCCTGGATTGGTGCTTGGGATTGCCCAGACCCAGGTGCAGCACCTGCACTTGGCCTTGTTGTGCTTTACAAATTCTGCACGGTTCCCCCCCTCCAGCCTGTCCAGGTCCCTCTGGATGCCCCATCCCTCCCCTCCAGGGTGTGACCTGCCCACACAGCTGGGTGTCAGCTCTAGCCTGGCTGTGCATGCCCTGATTCCACTGGAGCTGTGTGTGAGAAAATCTGCCTTTGTGAGGCTTTTGGAGAGCTCTGGGTTCATGGCTCCAACTCACCTGCACGTTTGGGTTTTTTTTGAGACAAACCAGTAATTTCTGATGTCACAGGCTCCACTTTCTCTCCCAGCTGTGGTGCAGAGCTGAGGTTTCCAGACGCTGTGCAACCTTTGATGTAGCATTCACTCTTTGTTCTCCCAGCAACAAAAGGGCAGGACAAAAATGCATTATGAGATAAAACAACAATATTCTGCAGGGAAATTGACCCCTCTGCTGTTTAATCTGTAGCAAAGTCATCCTGGAGCTGGCTGCTGCTTGCAGACCCCCATCCCACCCTGGGGTTTGTTGAGGGCTGTCCAGGGCCAAGCTCTAGTTCAAGCATTCGCCAAACCTCAAATGTTTGCATCCTAATAAAAAAACTGGGGAAGGGTTTGTTAAAATGAACTTTCCGCCTTTTACAACCCATGGTTGTTGTTTTTTAATAAAGCTGGGCATTTTAGTCCTGCAGGCACCTGGCAATTCACAATGTTTTAGTAAGGGTCAAATTTTAAATATTAAAGACATCTTCAGAAGCCTCTTGGTGTCTGAAAGCACAAAGCCAGGCCTGCTGGCATTCCTTCAGTGCACTGGTTCATTAATCGGCAATGTTTGGGCACCGTCTGCCAGCGTTAAACACCTCCAAACACAGCACTGAGCACAAAATTAATTCCCAGGAGATTGGCACCAGAAAATGCATTACTTTCTGCTGGGATAAGTGTGTGCCTCAAGTTAGTCATGTGTTTATGTCCCTAGTAGAACTGGGGCTGGACTGACCAACAAAGCAGGAGCAGGGACAGTGGCATTTGGTCACATTATCCCTGGGCTGGACGCGGTCTCACAGCTCATTCAGGCTCCTGAGCAAATAATGATAAACCTCCTTTGTGGATGAATTTCAGGACACAAAATAAACAACAACAAGGAATGCTGAGCCCATGCATGTCCTGCGTTATGACGGAGTTTGGCAGCACAGATTTGCAGGGTCACAATGTTGCTGCACCAGTTGCATTTACATTGACTAAGAGTATTTCAGCCATTGTTTGGTGCTTATAAGCTGCTCTGTGCTCTGGTGGATTATTATCTGAGGAAAATGGAACAATAGATGACCACAGAAATACCCAGCCCAAAACAAAACCCAGGTGCTGGTGGATTGCTAACCACTGGGAATAACAGGCGAGATTCCAGCGTGTGGGACCTGCCCCTGCACGGGGTCAGGGAGGGGTAAGGCCATGGCTGTGTCAGCTGCCAGTGACACTGGTGTGCATCAGCTGCAGAAACACAGAGGCTTTACTGGGAAATTGGAGAAATTCTGCTGAGATTCACCCAAGGCTCAGCTCAGGGATCCACAGATGAGCAAACCAGGGGCTGACTTGTCCTTCTGGTTTCCCAGTGCTTGTGGAATCATTTAGGTTGGAAAATCCCTCTGAGACCCTCAAGTCCAACCCTAAACCCACCACTGCCATGGCCAGCACTCAGCCATTTCCTCAAGTGTCACATCCACATGTTTTTGAACACTTCTAGTGATTCCACCTTTTCCCTGGGCAGCCTGTTCCAGTGCCTGACATCCTTTCAGTGGAGAAATTTTTGTAACATTTTATATAATTTTTGTGCTTTACATTAGAAACTGCCTCTCTCCTCCATGCACATTAAGTGCAGGTCACGCAGGGCTGGCCCCACACAGCTATCCCTTGGTGGGCCACCAGATGCCTGCCAGTATCTGAGGGGTAGATCCAATAAATAATTCCAGTGCTTGGAGAACAGTGTTGATCATCCTCACGTCCCTTCTACTGTTCTATCACCACAATGGCTGGGAGGCCACAGCATCTTCTGGATGTCCTGGTGACATCTTGGCTGTTGCTGGGAAGTTTGTGCCCAAGAGGTGAAAGCCAAAAGAGCTTGGTGGGAGGTGGCGCTTCTGAACAAAGTCGTGGTCTTTTTTTAAGGTCATGGGTTTTGTTGATAAAGACAATAGTATGGATGCAAATATTGGGATTGACCAAGGCATGTCACTGAGCATTGTGTGACACTTGGGTTTTAAATTAGCATTAAATGAAATGAATAAGGCATAAATTTGATGGCAGTATTAGATAAGGCATGCGGTGGTCTTTGAAGTTTGTTAATGAGCTGGTTGTGACTGGGAAGATGTAAATTACTGAGAGCATTTCCAGCAGGAGCCTGAGGAGCTGATGATTCATTCATCATTTAATATCGTTGACTCAAATCTAGCCAATAACAACCAACATCTGTGCCGGTGAGGAACGCAGATGACGCAGCGTCTGCGAGTGTGTTACTGCAGTCTCCTCGCTCAGGGGACTTTGCTGTGGCTGGGTTCCTACAGCTTCACTTCTTGAGTTTGTCTGACTGTTAAGCCTGAGAGGGAGCCACTCATAGCCAGGCTTTTCCTGGGGCTACGGCATCAGGAAGGCACCTTCCCATGGGGATTCCCTCCTGCCTTCAAAGACGACAACTAATGGTGTTACTGTGGCCACTGAAACAACATTTTCAAGGTCTCTCCCACTGCCTGTCTGTTTATTAATTGGCATGTGTAAGAAATTAGTCATCCTTGAGGATCTCTCTGCCAAAAGGTCACATCCATCAGGTGAGGTTGGGTTAAGAAAGGAGGAAAAACCCCCCGCGCCGCCATTGCAGAGGGACAACATGAGAGCAAAGAGCCAACATGGCAGGGGTGGATCAGAAGGCTGCTGAACATGAACATGATGAAGATGTCTTCCCTTTCCATGCCTCCTCACCTGAAAGGATGTGAGGGGCTCACAGCTGCGCAAAGAAAGGTTACAGAAATGAGGGAGGAGCTGGTAAATGTGGGCAATGGTGGTTCTTAATGTAGTTCAGAATCAGGATGTCACACTTGGCAAAAGAAGGTCATGACGCAAATCACCTATGGTGTACAGGGAGTACCAGCTCATCAAAGGTTCAACACATGGTGGTCAAACTCAACCCAGAACAAAGCATTACTGAAGGGTGCTTGGGCATAGAGATAATTTTCCAGGCGCTTTTGGGCATGCAGGTCTTTGTTGAGGTGTCACGCTCCAAGAGTTTAGCTTGTGATGTTCGAGGAGAACATCATCATGGATGGATTGGGAGAGTGGGCTGCTGCTTCTGCAGGTGCTCCAAAAGCCATCTCCCTCTTTACTCCAGCAAGAGCTACAGGACCTGCTCTCTGTTCAGGAAAGGAGGAAAAAAACAGAGAATAACCTGTATTTAACTATTCCAGAAGGAGTCACAAATAGGCCAAGAATTTTTGGGTTGTGTTTGCACAGTTACAGCTCCTTTTGGCAGGGTTTAATTTGTGTGGTGTGTTTGCAAAACTTTTGAGCCTTATAGTTGGGGGTGAAAACATTCCCAGGAAGGTCCATGAGGTGGGGTGCAAGGCAAGATGCAAGCAGGGCATCAGTGCTCATCTGCCCTCTCTCAGGAATGACAATCCTCAGCACAGACCCTGTCCATGGAATCACAGGATCATAAAGATCGAAAAAGACCTTTAAGGATACGTCCCTTCCCAGCTCTTCTTGCCCTGAACACATTGCAGGGCAGTGAAAGAGCACTCTGGAGTTCCAGCCCATCACAGGAAAGCTGCCCTGACATGAGATTGATTATAGATCTGAAGCCTTGCACAAGGTTTTGAAATGAGGGTGTTCCCCCTGCGCATGAGGAAGGTCCGTCTGCTCCCCACAGCTGGAGGGCACCAGCCCTGCAGCCTTGGTACCAAGTCACTGCCATCAGAGGCACCGTTGCCATATAATCATGTGGGGGGAGTTCTGAGCAGCAGCTGACTACACCATGGTTTTGTTTGTAGGAGAGAGTTCTCTGAGCTGCTGGAGAAGTTCGGCTCCCAGAGCAACACGGGCTCGGCGCGGAGCTCGCCAATCCTGCACGGCGGCAGTGAGTAGCTCAGCAGTCTTTGTGGGGGGAACTGAAAGCCCCTCTCTCTGCAGAGAGAGTTTCCTTTATCCCAGTGCCATTCTGAAGGAGTTGTGGTTGGATTTGAGTAGGTGTTGGGGTGGAGGTTTGACGAAAGCTTGTCATTATTGCAGGCGCTTGGTGCATGCCCAGAATGTGGCCAGTGCGGCCACGGGGTGATCAAGGGAGACTTGAATTGGGGTCGTAACCATTCTCCTGATCCCCAGACTCTGCCTGTCTGATATGCCGGGCAGGTAACTCCATCAAGAAGTGCAGCTGTAGATTTTTGCTCTGGATTTCAAGGCATTTCAGCAATAATTCATTCAAAGATCATTATCTTTCATTTGCAAATGAGAAATGTTTAATGAGATGCAACAAGGGTGACCTAAGCAAGGTGCCAGCACACAAAGCCATGTGTGCTTGGGGAAAGAAGCTATCCCTCCGCCTGGGCATCCCACCAGACAGCTGCTGGCCCTTCCCCTGTGGCAGAGGTGTATAGGGTTGGCAGAGGGGTGACAGTCCCACGCTGGAATTGTGCCAAGGAGGCTGAATGTTTCCTCTCCTTCAGCCCTATCCTGATGTCTTTAACCACCCAAAAAGCCACTTTGGATTTCTGAAAAATCTAGGAATGCCGCATCATCAGCAGCAGAGCGGGGGGGAGGGTGATGCTGGAGTGTTCGTGTGCCCTGGACTGACTCTGACTTTGCTGTTGAGGTCGATATCTGGAGAGCACCTCCTCGGGCTCATCCTCGCGCTCCCAGAGCCCACTGCTGCTGAGCCCTGCCAACTCCCACGGCCCTTACATCGGGAACCCGGCGCATGCCCCTCACGCACAGTACGTATGGATCCCACCAGCCTGGCCCACTGGGTCATCAGGAGACCACCAAATATCACAGGGATTCACCCAGTAATTAATTTCAGTGCTGGTTGAAGAGTTTTTCATCCTTATGTCTTCTTTACTCTTCTATCACTAATGGCTGGGAGGCCACAGCACCTTCTGGATGTGGTGGTGCCATCTTAGCTGTTACCCAGAAGTTTGTTCCCAAGGTGTGAAAAGTTCCCAGTTGAGACAGTCAATATGTCCGCACCATGGTTAACCATGCAGCAGCTCCTCTTCCTCCCCTCTGAATCCCAGGGAGAGGCCATGGTTTACAGCCAGCTGAGAGGGCCCTGCACATCACCTTATAAACCATGACCAGAGTTCCTGCAAGGCGAGTGGTGCTTTCACGAGGTGTTTTTGGAGGTTGTTTCCTATTGTCCTGCTCCAGGCATGTTGACCCCATGCTCCAAGAGCACCAGCACTTCTCCATGCAAACATTCCTGATGCACTTTGCTTTGAGGTCAACAGCCTGCAGTCACTGCATCCTTTGGTGGCCAGAGCATCTCCTGGAGTGTGTTTTCATGTGGTCATCTACCCTTGCACATTCCACAGGGTCAGAGGTTTGGACAGGCAGAGCTGGTTTTTCTGCAGAGTCTCGTCTCCAGGGCCCTTCTCCAGAGGGACTGCTCGGAGGGTGTTCACAGTCGTGGAATGGGGACCACTTGTCCCCAAGGCTCCCAGCTCCCCTCCTTTGCAGTACAAACAAGCCGAGTCGCTGGTAAAGAGAATCAGCCCCCACTGCAGAACTAGTAAATCCTCTTGCTAAATACCAGCTTATTAGGGATTTGCAGAGGACAAATATTTGGCACCAGAGGTTTAAGCTGCTTGCATGGAGTGAGAGACCCATACAGAAGAGAGACCAGATCATCTACTTGGCAGCTGGTTGGACAAACCATCCTTATTGTGCTGTTAACTCCCTCTAGGCTGAGATGTAGAATCCAGGATGGGTTGGGTTGGATGGGACTTCAGAAATCATCTTGTTCCAACCCCCCACCACCATGGGCAGGGAAATGGGTATTTAGGCTAGAGGGGCCTGTCTTGGTGGCCTCCTTGCCATGCTGTGCCGTGTTCTGCCTGTCTCCATGCTGGTGCCAGGCCCCAGTGGTATTCCCCTGGAACCACAGACCACTGGTTTCAGCTGAGCAGTGGTGGTCAGCTGAGAGATGTAATTTGGGCCATGGGTCTTTTCATGCACTTGGCTGCCATCCCTTCTGCTCACCACAGGTTGTCCCCAGGCTGTGACTTCTCATTGTGGCATCACCTGAGGTCCTGCCACTCCACTGAGCAATGGGAGTTGGATACGATGCAATCTCACCGCAGTCAGTGTCTGAGATTTTGGGTTGAACAGAGCATTTTAATGCTGTATTTCATGACATCATTTCTCCAAGATCGTTCACCTTAAAGCAATGTTTTTTTCATAAGACTAAGGCACATGCACCCCTTGCACTGGGGTGTCTGACCACCAGGGATGGCATTGCTGGGAACATGTGCTGGTGTCACTGTGGGGCACAGGATACACAGCTGCTGTTGTATCTGAAGTTTGTAACACGAGGAGCCAGTGCAGACTCTTTGAGCAGTGGCTGCTGTGAAAAAAAATAAACCGAAAAGTGAAAAGCCAGCTACACCCACCAGCTACACCCATCCCATTTGGAGGAAAAGGCTTGCTGATCTTTAGATACCACCAAATCCTTCCCCAAACCCCCCGTTGCGGTGCTGCCCATGGGAGCTCAGTGAAATCTCTGCTCCCACACCTGTGTGACTGCCAAACCTCTCTCTTGGCACAGACCCATTGCTGTGGCCGGGCCTTGGTGGCCTGTTGAGTCCTGTCCAGCAGCTCATGGAGGGAAGGGTCCAGCCTGTTTGTTGCTTGTTTTCATCCTTGACTAGGTGAGCCATCTGCCACAGCAGCAACTCACTGTGTGGTGGGTGTTGCTGAAAAGGATGCCCATTTCTTATGGCATATTGCAAGATTTTGGGTCCAAACATAAGTTAAGACCCACCCAGCTGTGTACCCCAAGCCTCACTTCCATGTTTGCTAAGAGTTGCTTGATAGCCGAGCAATCTGTGAACTGCTGTCTAGTGATTTAGCTGGATTCAACAACAACCGTGTTGATCCTTTGTGTGCTTTTGGCTATGAAACCAGGAATGCCCAATATATTCTGGTAAAATCTTTCATTTCTTCTCTTAAACGAATATTCCCCTATTTGGGATTAGGAGAATCAGTCACTTTCATAACATTGGACAATATCTGCCAAAGAACAGGAGCCCTCACCTCCCCTTTCCAACAGTGGATGGAAAAAAGGATGCAGATAAAAGGTTGGGAGAAGGTAGAAGGATCATGCATGGAAAGAAATCCAGGCAGTTTGTTCAGCGAAATGGGAAGATAGCCCAGATCCCCTTGAGCCACCTGCTAACTTCTCTCCCTTGCAGCTACTCCATGGACTCAGGAATTCAGAGCATTTCTATAGCAAACGCCTCCTGCTTGGGGCTGACAATCAGTGGTGGATCCAACAGGCCTGACGGGCCCATGATTTATGTCCAAGAGCTTTTGCCAGATGGGGACTGTTATAAGGTAAGCCAGCGTGGAGACCCTAGGGAGCTCTGCCATGGGGACCTTTCCTAGAGACTGTGGCTGTTCTGAAGCTGCTTTTCTAACAGTAGATGCACAATTGCATGGACTAATGAGGATTTGTGTTGCAGGAGAAGGTTTTGGGTTGAGATATCCCTTCCCAACCCTGTGTCTGTCTCCCTGTTTGTTTAGGATGGTCGGCTCCGACCTGGAGACCAACTCATCGCTATCAACAGAGATTCTCTGGTGGGCAGCACACATGAAGAGGCCAGAAAAGTAATTGAAAAAGCCAAATCTAGGTAGGCATAGAAAGTATTTCCTGTCATCATTAGGTGCTGTTGAAGCTTAAGCAGAACACTTCAGGTCATACCAAGGCTTGGCTTCAAGGGCACTATTAGGCTTAAATGATGCTTTAAGGTGGTCACATAAGGACATCTTGAAGGCATGGATCATCCTGAAGTGTAATCCCGACTTCCTAATGTTCTGGGCCTCATGGCTCTCTCCTATCGCTGCCCAGAAGAGCTTTGAAACAGAACTGAAGTTTAAAAAAGGGGAAAAAAGGAGCCTCAGGAGAAACCTTATGGATCTGTACAGGAGTGTGGAGCCAGCTGGGGATTGGGCTTTTTTCCGAATTAACAAGTGACAGGACAAGAAGAAACAGCTTCAAGTAATGCCCGGGGATGTTTAGATTGGACATTAGGAAAAACTTATTCATGGAAAGGGCTGTAAGGCCCTTAGCACAGGCTGCCCAGGGTAGTGGTGGAATCACCATTCCTAGAAGTGTTCAAAAACCATGGCGACGAGGCACCTGGGGACATGGGTCGGTGTCGGCCTTGGCAGTACTGGGAGAATGGTTGTACTCAATGATCTTAGGTGTCTTTCCCAACCTTAATCATTCAATGATTCAATGGAATGCATCTGGTGGAGAGCCAACTGCACTGGTGCAGGCTACTCATGCTTAGGTGAGGTTATCCTGGGGACAGAACCACAAGCATGGGAACTCTGCAAATTTGTGCCTTTTGTTTTGTTAATAAGATGCTCTGTGTCTTTTGTTTGAAGACAGGAGGGAAGCACAGAAGTGGCCTTTATTCCTGGGAGGGGACGGTTACATCCCGGACTGTCCGTTCACAACACCATCCCATCTCCGCCTCTGAAGGCTGTGGGAAACGGCCTGAGCTCCTGCAGGCTGAAAGTCCACGTGAGGTCCCCAGAGGTAGGTGGAAGTTCATCTCTAACAGATATCAGTCCTGGGATCTTTCCTTTATCAAAGAACTCCTCTTTAGGGACTCCCTGGTAATATTTCTGGAAACCCTGTGGAAAGGCTGTACTGCTTATGTATTTACCTGCAGGCGGGTGTTTTAAATCTGAAATAATTTCTTCTCTCTTGGGTTTGAGACAGAGATGGATCTGTGCAGGTAATGACAGGAGTTTCATCTCCAGGGCCTGCATTCAGACCTGTTTCAAGAGTCTCGGGTTTCGAAAAAAACAAAGCCCTCCTGTGGATAGCAACCTGCATCTGAATCAGCACCAGTCATAGGGCTGGAAGGGATCTCTGGAGTCAGTTTGATCTAGGCTCCTACCCAAAGGCAGGAGCAACTCTTTATTCTTCAAGCCCTCTGATGAGGATGAATCCCCAGCGTTCCTGCACAGCCCATTCCTGCTCCTGACTACTCTAATGACAAGCCAGGCTCATTCTTCCTGCAAAGCCAAGCTCCATATTGGAGAGAAGTTTGCAGAGAAGTGCTTTAGCTGTGAATGGCTGGACAGGGTTTATCCACACAACCTTCAGGGTCTGCAGCTCCATTCTGTGCATTTGTCACTCTCCTCCTGGACTGGTGCCATGCTGGGTGTCCTTTCTGCCCTCTTCCACACAAATTTCCTCCCAGAGGTGCTGGCTGGATGATCCTTTCATACAAGAACATTCACAAAACATCTTTCTTTCCAGCCCTGTGGGGACACAGATTTGCATAGATGTCACATATATGTTGCCTTTGGGTGCACCAGGCTGGAGATGTGCCCTAGAAAGGCACCAGAGCTCCTGGAGCTGTGGCTGAGTGGTGTGGTCGGACCCCTCACCCCCAGCTTGTGTGATGCTGTGCACTTGTATGAAATCGCACAGTTGGCTGGACTGAAATGGCTCCTTTCCTCACTCTGTTGCTGAAAGATGGAACTTCTGATGAGGTCTGGGGTTCCACACCAGGGGAAGAGTGCCCAGGCACCCGTGCTGCCTGCTTGTATGTCCTCACACCAGTTCTGTGCCCCTCTTGGCATCCAAGTCCCCAGCTGTGCCAGAGCTGCCTTGGTAGTGTTCACCCTCAGACTGTTTTTTCCTCTTCCTTGTGCTTTCAGCCACGATGTAGCACATAAGAAGGTGTGAACTGATCTCGTTTCCTTCCCTGCTGACTAGGATAATTATGGGTTTGGGGTAAATATTAAAATTGGCTGTGGTCAAACTCGGGACCTCCCTGCTGAGCTGGATGAAGAGCTTCAGGGAGAACCTCTGGGGAGAAACCAGGCAAGGTCAAATCCAGCCTCAGCACTCAAGCACAGTCACAGTAAGGACAGAGTCGTTTGTGTGTGACCAGAGGTTTTGGGGTGGCTCAGCCTGTGCCATGTGCTCCCAGAGAAACCCCTGGAATCTCTTTAAGCCCATTTGCACAAGAGGTGTATGTGGTGCCCTCACTGCTCTCTCTTGAACTCCTCTATCTTCTGCTCATTATTTACACCAACAGATTCTTTTTAGCGACTGTCTGTGCCATTCTGTCTTGTTTTTCTAGAATAGACGTGAAAATCCTTTTCCTGTGCCTTCTTTGTCACAGGACATTTGCCCACCAGAGCTTACGGTCTCAGGTGAGTCCTGCTCAACCATTCTCCTTGTGTGGGTGACAAACAGCTGTTGTTCCTCAGAGCTGAGGATCATGAAGTTAGAGAATTACAGAATCATGGAATGGTTTGGGTTGGAAGGGAACCTAAAGTCCATCCCATCCCACCCCCTGCTATGGGCAGGGACACCTTCCACTAGCCCAGTTGCTCCAATCCCCATCTAGCCTGGCCTTGGACACTGCCAGGGATCCATGGGCAGCCACAGCTTCTCCGGGCACCCTGTGCCAGGGCCTCCCCACCCTCCCAGGGAACAATTCCTTCCTAATATCCCACCTATCCGTGCCCTCTGGCAGTGTAAAGCCATTCCCCTTTTTCTAGCACCACATTTTTTATCAGTGTTTATACTGTTGGAGTGGAATTTAATGGGGTGATGATGACAGACTGCTCAGAGAGAAGGCAGGCAGCAGCTTGGTTTACTGAACTACTAGTAATTGTGTCCATGTTTGCCCATAGAAGCAAAACTCTTTACTAAGGCATTCGAGGACCGAGGTATTCACAGGACACAAATTCCTCCACTCTCAGCTTGTGGCTCATTTGCAGGAGGGGCTTTGCCCACCTCAGACATGCAGCCGGTTCTCCACAGGCCACATTCCCTTCTGGTGGGAAAGGGGGCTCTTGGACACACAGCATAAAAGCAGGCAGGTAATGATAGTTGGGATGTACACAGCAACCCCGGGCTCTGAACAGGCTTTGAGGATGCCCTCAATTGCCAAATTGGGAAATGGCTTAAAGATATGATTAAATCAGATTTTTCTCTACATGCAAGCATCAGTTTTTGCTTATTTTTCCATGCTGTGTTTCATCTCCATGCTCTGGGTCTCCTGAGCTTTTACCTTTTGTGGAGAGACCCACTCTCTTCATCCAACAGTGTGGCAGCAATGGGCGTTGAACCTGAATCACCCTGCGGCTTCCCACATCCCTTAATACTATTGAGGAAACCTCAATAATACTCCTGCCCCAAGGGAAAGATGGACTTCCCCAAAAAATCCTGAGCAAGTGCTGCCCACCATTCTTGCAGCCTCAAATCCAACAACCCGGGGACATTGGCTCTGCCTACAAATCCTTGTGCCTTGCTGTAATTCCCCTCTGGAAAGCTAAGAGCAAGCACTGGAGATAAATCGTGTTCAGTCCATACTTGGGATCAGCAGTAGATGGAGCAGCTGCTCCCAGGGATGCCTGGCTTGCCTTGGGCAAGCTCAGCAGCTTCAGCTCTGCCATCCATGCTGCACTGGAAAGGCCCTGGGACAGGGATGTGCTCTGTCCTCCCTGCCCTGAGTGCCCTGCAGATGCCAGGGAGACTCTCAGGTGGCCTCCAGGGAGAGCCAGTCCTGGTGATGGGGACAGAGCAATCCAGCAACAGCCGTGACCTGACCACGGCCTGACTTAGCTGGGGGATTTTATTCCTCCAGGATTTGAATGTGGAATGCCGAGGAGGTTTTGTGTCAGTGTTGTCATCCACGGAAACAGACAAATGGCTTTGAAAGAACAGTCAGGCTGGGAGCCTGGGCCAGTCAGTGCCTCTCTCTGGGTGCCTGATGGATGCTCTGGATATGGCTATGCACAGAGCTGACAGCAAAGACACATGGAGCTAATCCTGATTAGTCACGGCTCGAAGGGGACCGGCTCTGCCCTTGAACTTGGAGAGGGAAGGGGTGGTGGCCGATCCAGCAAACCCATTTGTTACCTCTTGCTGCTTCCCAGCTGCTGGACTCAGCAGAGCAGATGGATGCCAGGATTAGGAGGCTTATGCAGCACCTCTACTGCTCCTCACTGCCTTCTGGCACCTGGGCTCTGCCCTGATGGACAAGAGGGTGTGGGGAGAAGCGCTTCAGGGATTCCAGAGCTGCTGTGTTACCTGGCAAAACAGGGCTTCCCATGATGTTAACCAGATCGCAAGCAGGCAAAAGGACTTGCTCCCTGGGCAAATCCTGTGTCACTGGCACGAGAAGGAATTTTGTCACCTTGGCTGATGGTTTGAGGGTCGGCAGGGACAGGCACAGCAACCCTGCACCCTTCTGAAGTCTGGTTGGGTTGTTCAGGAGCAGCTAATGCCTTCTACAGCCCTTTCGCCAGGGAATATCATGGATACTTACAGAAAAGGGTTAATCACAATGGAAAAGGTGGGGTTCCCTCCAGGGATGGAGGGGCAGGCCTTGTGCTCTGGACCTTTCCAGCTGTGCAGCAGTGCTGGCAGTGCTGAGCCAGCTGGATCCTCCAGCTCATGACAGCTTTTCACCAGTAGAGCAGCTGCCAGGGAACACTCTCTCTGCCTCTCTCTGCCTCTGTGGCTGCCTCACAACTTGTGTGTCTCCTTCTACCCAAAAAAACCTGCCTGCCCAGCTGAGGAGAAAAGGGTTCAAAGCTTTTTGCAGTCCTGGGGAGGGAAAAAATATCACAGTGGTCCTTTTCCACATCACTTTTGCTCCCCTCATTCTCATGGGTGTCAGGAATTCTTTCAGTTTTGCTCAATCAGAGTAGACGAGAACCAGGCAGACTTTAATTCCTTTTTCTCACAGTTCACCATCACTCCAAGACTCCACAAAACTCTGTGAATTGGAAATTTCCGAAGTGCTATTTTTGCAGTCTTTTGTCCCTGGATGAAACATCTCATTTGAAACCATGGAGAAGCCCAGTTTCAGAAGGATTTGCCCCAGTATCCAATCTTTCCAAGAGTGGCCTAGTTCAGCCTTCCAGAGCTGGTTTTAGTAAATCCTGGACTTGGATTTTTGCCCTGCTGCAGACACTTTACATTTCATGCAACAAGAGTTCTGAATTTTGCTTTGCAGACACCTCTTTACCCAAATGCTTCTCCATTAGTATTTATTTTTGATTTTTCAGCACCTGCTTCAGCTTCTAACTACAAAGTAGCTTCAGGCACCAAACCCAAAGTAGCACTGGATCCCCATATCCGGCTCAAGGATGGAAAACTGGAACTGGTAAGTGGCAGGGTCACTCTCCCCAGAGCAAGGTCTCCTCCTTGTGCACTATGCAGGAAATAGTCCATTCTTCAGCTGAGTTTGCTGGAGGCCGAGTCCAGCCTCTGAAAGTAAAGAGGGTGAAACATCTTGACTGTGTCCAAAGGGGCTTTTAAACATCCCTTGGCTCATCTTGGCTATTTCTCAGTGCTCCATGAAGCTCCAGAGATCTTTTCCTGGCAGCTGCACCTCCCTCAGACATCTTGCCATTGGCTAAGGTTGTGAGCTCCAAACTTTTTGGTGCTGCTGTCACTGCTGGGGTGACCTCAGACAGCCTAGCGTAGGTGAGGGAAGGCTGAGATAGGAGATATCTCACAGAGGAGCCATCCAGAACCGCTGATTCTTCCATCATTTTATGGAAAACACATTCCGTGGGCATGGAGCAGAGCTGCCCATCTGCTCACCAAGACTCTGGTGAGGGGCAGGGTGCCCTGGGGGCCACGTCCCAGCCTGGCACCGCGGGTTCTTCTGGCGTTTGAGGAGGGATGGGGGGACAGAGCCCTTTGTGCAGGGCCGGGGACGCCTCGGAGGCCCCGATGTGACGAACATCTGCTGCCACCCGACGGCCGCGTAGGGGGCTCTGCAGCGCCGGCGGGAGCTGCTCTTCTGAGCCGGCGGAATTCTCCTAAAGCGGCATCCAGGACGAAATGTGCACAGCGACCTCTGCTCCTCGCGAGGACAAAGCAGCTCCTCTCGGCTGGCAGGAGCTGAACGCTTGGCTTCTCTTTTAAAAGCTGTGTCAGGCGAGGGCGGCTGCAGCGGTGACAGGGTCGGGGGTGACACCGACCGGCACCACCTGAGGTGGCTTTGGGTGGCCAACCCCGCCAACATCCTAAAGTCTGGGAGCCTGCAGCACTGCCTTGCACAGGGGTGGTGGGCAGAGGAGCGGGAGGTGGCACTTTAATGGGACAGCAGATTGATCCCAGGGACTTGCTGGTGCTGGAAAGGTGAGAGAGGATCCCTCGGCAGCGCCTTCCCAGGGAATTGACGGGAGGTGCCGTGAGCAGGAACTGTGTGCGTAGCCTGGCACAGGGGAACGTTTCACTCGGGCTCTTTCCCAGAGTCTGCTGAGCTCGACTTTGTCTTCTAAAAGCTTTCAGTTGCTGCTGCCAGCAGGGAAGTGGGGCGTGCACAGGTTTATCTGCTTCAGTGTGCTGCCCTGGGGTCGAACTGATAAATATCAGTAGAAGTTAGGGCATCAGGAGTAATGAGAGAGCAAAACATCCAGTGGAGGAGCATTTTGTTTGAATGTCTCTTCTCTCCATGGGAAACATTCTGTTAATAGCTTTTATCTTCCTGGTCCCAAACACAATTTCTGGGCAGTAAGAGAAAGGAGAGGCTGAGCTCTTGCCAGCTGATTCTTGCTAAAACTATTCTGGCTTTTTCATAAAAGTCCTGAAGGCTCATCAGAGCTGCAAATCTGATTGCAGAAAAAATGTTCTTGGAGGGATGTGAACCTGTGTTCAAGAACAGATATTTCTGTACATGTGCAGCAAAGGGGAGACTGGAAATCCAGTCCAAGACTGCTCCTTTGGGAGATGCTGCCTGGAGAAACCCAGCACCAAGTGTCTTCCCAGTGCTTACCCCAAAGAGGTGCTTTTCCAGTATTTTTCTTTTTAAAGGCTCCTTGTTTCTGCTCAAGGTTCTGCAGTATCTCGGTCTGGATGTGAC
Organism: Aleadryas rufinucha; assembly: GCA_013397815.1. NCBI lineage: Eukaryota > Metazoa > Chordata > Aves > Passeriformes > Aleadryas > Aleadryas rufinucha. The sequence goes on along the minus strand of VZTH01008964.1, from coordinate 15,427 downwards.
CGAGGAGAAGAAGAGGCAGCTGCGGCAAAGCCTGACCACAGACTCGCAGGGGACAGTGGCCTACGGAGGTGAGAGGGAGGTCTGCCCATGGGGGATCTGTCATTTCTGGGTAGCTTCACTGGCAGCTGAAAAGGGAAAGAAGTAGCAGGTGAGACACCTGCCTGGCTAGTGATGGAGCCTATAAAGAGGGAAAGTCACAAACACAAAAGAAAGCATTCTGTAGAATCATGGAATCTTGGAATAGTTTGCGTTGGAAGGGACCTCAAAATTCATCTCATTGCACCAGACACCTTCCACTATCCCAGGCTGCTCCAAGCCCTGTCCAGCCTGGCCTTGGACACTTCCAAGGATGGGACAGCCAGAACTTCACTGTGAAACCTGTGCCAGGGCCTCCCTGCCCTCATAGGGAAGAATTCCTCCCTAACATCTAATCTTAACCTACTCTCTACCAGTTTAAAGCCATTCCCATTGTCCTATCACAGGTAAAATCAGACTAAAAGAAAGTTGGAGCAAGGGCTTACTTCCCTTAAAATCCCAGCTTTCCTAGCAGGAACTAGCCAGAGGAGACACAGAAAATAAAAGCCAGTTCTGTTTTCTGTGGCCTTCCAGAGCACATCTGACCCATAGGGTCTGCTCCCCAGAAGGCTGTCAGCAAAAATCCCAAACCATCAGCAATGTCCCCACCAGCGAGAACAGTCATAAGGCATCTGGATCAATGTTTTGTGCAGAGTGAGGGATAGGACACACAACCACGGCCCTCTCCTACGAGTGACTGGCGCAGTAGTTCGTGGCAACAGAAAAAAAGGATGCCTAGGGCGAATTAGCAAATGTGCTGCTTTTGCAGAGAGACTCTGGCTCTTGCTGCAGCACAGGAACCGAGCACCATCCAGAGGGACCTGGACGGGCTTCAAGGTGGGACCATGTGAACCTCATGAAGTTGAACAAGGCCGAGTGCATGTCCTGCTCCTGGATTGCCAGGGCAATCTCAAGCACCAATCCAAGCTGGGTAGAGAAGGGCTGGAGAGCAGCCCTGGGAGAAGGATTTGGGGTGTTGGTGGGTGATAGCTGGACATGCCCGGTCATGAGCACCCAGAAACCCCCTGTGCTGGGCTGAAACCCCAGTGGGCAGCAGGGGAGGGGAGGATTCTGCCCCTCTGCCCCCTCAGGTGAGATCCCACTTACAGAGCTGCCTCCAGCCCTGGGGTCGCTTCCAGGACCTAAAGGGGCTCCAAGAGAATTGGAGAGGGACTAGGGACAAGGGCCTAGAGGGACAAGAGAAGGGGGAATGGCTTCCCACTGCCAGAGGGCAGGGATAGATGGAATATTAGGAAAGAATTGTTCCCTGGGAGGGTGGGGAGGCCCTGGCACAGGGTGCCTAAAGCAGCTGTGGCTGTCCCTGGATCCCTGGAAGTGTCCAAGGCCAGGTTGGACGGGGCTTGGAGCAGCCTGGGATAGTGGAAGGTATCCCTGCCCATGGCAGGGGGTGGAATGAGATCATCTTTATGGTCCCTTCGTGCCCAAACTATTCCATGTTTCTGTGATTCTATGACTTGAAGCTCTGGGACCCTGGTGCCACCTCCCTGATGGCTCCCCCCGTCCCACACAGCCCCTTGTGCTGTGCGTTCTTCATGTCTGAAGGCAAAATGAATGTGGATTTTCAGACTTGTCAATTTAACACCCTTTCTAAATGCTGAACTCACTGAGTTGTCTTTTTGTTTAAATCAGCAACATGAGAAATTGCAGCAGGTGCCTTTTGTAGGGCAAACATGGGTTTAACTTAAAATTTTAAAACTTTCAGAACCATAGTTGTGAAAACTCCCCTGTGAAATTATCTGGGGTTTTCTGTGTTTTACAAGAGTAGAGTTTTTCAGTTGGATAAGAAACAAGAGTCTGATAAGGACTGTCAATAACCCTTTTAAGCTTGACGGGATTGCTGAGGAACCCAGGATTATTAGAGAAACCTGTCTGGCATCTCTAAACTCTGCTCGGTATCAGTGGATGGCCCCAAATCAGCTGAATTTTCTCCTAACACACAGCAATTCTCTCTTTTAGCCTGGTAAAACTGATTGTTTCTCACAGATGTTCTCCAAGCACTCAGGGATCTGATGCCGGAGGAGCTACATGAGGCTGGTCTGGATTCCAGCTCCGTGCTCTTCACTCAGCATGAAGTGGCCAATTTGCTGGATACATCGGCTTTTCACTCCCTGGTCAGTCACCCCAAAGCTCTTCTACATTGAATCCCTGGATCTTCTACATGAAATCCATGGAAATCTGAGATGGGAAAGCTAAATTACCATTTTCTGGTTGTTACAGAGTTAGAAAGACAAAATGGAACTATTCATTAATCATTTTGCTTATAGGAAATTCTATAAAAGACCTCAAACTTACTGTTTTTTAATAAGGAAATAACAGTATCTATGGGCTAATATGAGGAAGCAGCCTGGCAGTTATGCAGAAGGAAAAATAGCCATAATGAATCAATTCTCAGCAATTTCATTTGGTTCATGAAGTGAAAATTCACTGTAGCTCAGCTATTTCAGTAATGATGGGGATCAGAGAGTGAAATTCTGTGGGGCAAAAAGAACCACCCTGGAGTTGAATTAGCTAATGTGCCTTTTGATCTGTTGCATAAAAATGCTGACTCCTTTTTGAGGCGATTTGGATTCGATGTGTGATGAGCCCATCCCTCTCCTTGCAGACCTTTGACTCTCTCAACTGCAATGGCAACGAGGACCTGGAGCAGCTGCAGCTGGAGATGACAGATCTGCGGCACGAAGTCCGAAGGCTGAAGGTGGAGCCTCTCCTCGGAGCAGATTTCTTGGCTGGGGCCTTCTGCTGTAGCTCTCCACGGGGGTAATGGAGTGGCCTGTCCCCTCTGGAGGAGTCACCAGTTTGCATTCTGTGCATTCCTCGTTATGCAGGAGCCTCTCACCCTCCACTCTCCCTAATTGCCTCTTTCTGGCTCTCAACCTCAAAGGAAAATTTATTTGCACTCAAAGCATGCAGTCCCGTCTCAGCAGGGAGTTAATATATTTAAAGCAGGTCTCATTAAGAATTCTAGTCTGTGATTAACAGAAGCTGCACCTGTCCTCTCACCCTCACCTGGCTATCAGCACCTTGGCTGTGTCCAGGTGGAATTCTACAGGTCATAGTCCTAAAAGCTCTCCCTATGGGGGGCAAAGTGCACAGATCTTCTGTAAAATAATATTCTGGTAGCTAGGGGCATTTGCTGCTTCTAATCCGGTGAAAATATTTCCCACAGTCTCTCCTGAAAGAAGTGGAGAACAGGAAGAAGTCGATGGAGGATGAGCTTCAGAGGCTGAACCAAGTTAGTGAAGGAAGATTAGGGTGGCTGTTAGTGAAGGGGTGATTAGGGTGGCTTTGGGGGTTGGGGGCGAGGGGGACATTGTGTGCTCATCTGGAGTTCTGGGTGCTTGCAGAAAGCGCTGGGGTTCCTGTCGGAGAACCGGACACTGCACAGCAAACTGCAGATGGCCGAGGTGGTGCAGAGACAGGCTCACAGCGCTGAGCAGGACTACGAGGAAGTGATCCACCTGCTGGAGGCTGAAATTGCAGAACTGAAGATGCAACTGGCAGGGAAAAAAGCAAAACACGTCTCTGAGATAGAGGTAATGCAACCCCTCAGTCTGAGGAAAACCCACAATCCTTCAGACTCTTCCATGGGCTCAGAAAATTATGGAAGGATTTGGGCCAGAAGGGACCATATAGCCCATCTCATTTCAACCCCCCTGCCATGGCCAGCTTCCATTATCCCAGGTTGTTCCAAGCCCTGTTCAACCTGGCCTTAAACACTTCCAGGGATTCAGGGGCAGCCAGAACTAAGGTTACCCTCCTTCTATTTACAAAGGAGAAAATGAAATAGCACACAGATAATTTGTTTTTTGGGACCACAAGGCCAACACAGTCTCTGGGTCCGTGTTGTAATTTGCGTAACTTCCACTGCCCCTTCACAAAGGACAGTGCTTTTGCTTGTAGCAAATGTCACAAACCGTTGTTTCCAAAAGCCAAGGCTGGAGCATCACCACCACCTTTCTCCTCCTGTGTCCCTGCCTCAGGAGGACATCCTGGAGCTGAAGAGGCAGCTGTCCTTGGCTGATGGCCAGCTACGAAAATCCGAAGTCTCACGGAAGCGCCTGGAGATCTGCAACAGGAAACTGCTCCTGTTTGTGCAGGTGAGGTGTGGAACTGCCCCGGTGCTGCAGCATCACCACGGCCTCTTTCCTTCTGGTTTTGCAAGTTCAATCAACTTCCTGCTCCATAAGCAAGAGGGTTTTTTTTTTCCCCGTCTCACCCTAAAAAGTCACTCTCTGTTGGTTAGGAGGAAGCAGGGAATGAACTCAGATCTCCCCATATCCCTGTGAGCGATGCAAACTCTGCGGTGCAGGTTTTGCTGGTGGCTCTTCTCTCCCTGGCTCCCTGTGCTGAGGCTGCTCCAGGAGCTCTGCTGTCAAAATCATCCGTGCTCACCTTCCCTTGGTTTGCTGAGGGTTGCTTCTCTATAAATAAGAAACAGGCGAGTGGTTTTGCTCTTCCAGTACTTTCCCCCTTTCCGGATTTCCTGCAAAATCTCACAGTTTAGTATTTCAGTTGGCTGTTTTTCCACTTCATTCCCTATATTGGGAATACCAGTATGTGTAATCAGTAAACTGGCCAGCATGGGAAGCATTAGTAATCAGTGTATCTGCTATGGCTAATGGTGGCCTGTCCCAAGAACTCCTGAAATCAAGCACAAAAGGAGGAGCAAAAAGAAATGTAGATGCTGTGTCCTCTGCTCCAAAGAAGGAAGAATTTAATGCTGCCAGAGCTTCAGCACTATGTGCTGGAGCCTGTGCAGTCTGGGGTCAGACTTCAGAAATGGATCTCACTTGAGCCCAGGGTCAAACATTACAGGATTTTTGAGCACTGGAGCAAAATATCTTCCTTTTTTCACCACCCGTCAGTAGTGCTGGAGAAGTCATGAACCATGCATGGTAATGAGAGCTTACACGTGCAGGTCCAACCCAGGAGCCAGGGACTGCTGGCAGCAATGCTCACTGAAATGCAGCCTGCAAAATTATTCCTTGGAAGAGGATTTTTTGTGTTGCATTTCATATATTTTAGCAGTGGTATTAAAATGCAGAGGTCAGATGTGTCTGTAGATTCACGAATGCTGCCTGAGCTGCAAAAGGCCTTGAGATATTCGCTTCAAGGGCAATGAATAAGCAGAAGCTGATTACTGTCATATTAAATCTGATCATCAGGAAAAACCCATGGGGTTTGTTCTCAGGAATTATTAATTCCTACAAGTTTGAAATCTTTTTTTTTGTTGTTGTTGCATGACAGAACGTTCACAAGGTCCTGAGCACACACAGTCATTTACAAGATGAGAAAAGGTAGGAGATGGCTTCTGGGAATGGTGAACAGGAACATGAAATGTCCTTTTGTGACCTTTCTCAGGGGAAGGTGCTTCACACGTAATCTACTCAGAGTTTCTAAACATACTTTCACTTTGGAAGTGAAACCATGGGAGAAAGATGATCTGTAGGCTGCTGGTGGGTTGGTGCTGGGGGGGTTTGGCCTCTGTTGAGGCTTTTTTGGGAAGTGAGTAGCTGAAACTCTGCTCTGGTTAAATTGCTCTTGTCAGCAGAGACCCCAAGCAGGTTGTTTCAGAGCAGTAGACGTTTGACCAACCTGCTTTTCCAAATATAACCCAGGTTTTGGCTGCAGGACCACATCCTTTTTTATCAGCAGTTAGAGTAAACAAAGAGCTCACAAGACTCTCAGCTGCATGAATGGCTGCAGAAATAGGGCTCAGGCTTCTGGACCGCCCTCCAACCTGAGCCTATCTCCTATCACTTGGGCATAAATGTATCACAACTCTGTATGTGTTTTTAAATTATTAAATCATTGAAATGTCACTGTCCCATAGATAATGACCGGTCCTTTAAAAACCCCAGTTTTAAGAGGGATCGAAATCAGTTTTTAAGTTTCCAAGTTGGTTATTTCTAATATAATGAAGGGGAAATGCTTTTGACAAATTCTAAAGATTTCTTTGCTATTTGTCTGTAACAAAACAATGCAAGTGTGTCTGACAGACACTTGAATGCTGAGGGATGGTGATGCAACCCCCCCAAACATACAGAATTTCTGTATCACATCCTTCCTGAGAGGCTGGCCAGGATTGTCAATGACCATTGTCTGATAGAAGTATTGATGGCACTTTCCATATTTATAAGCGTCAACCATGAAACAGAAGAGGATAAAACAGACGCAGTCTCAGACACATCTCTTCCATCTTCAGATCTTGTTGACCTTTTGTTATCAGAAGCTAAAGAACTGTTAACGCAAATCCTCTCCAACAAGGATGGTAAGCACTAAATTAGCTGGAGAAACCTGAATCCCAACAAGTCTCAGGGATCTCTGTCAGTATTATTGACAGTTTCCAGCACCTTCCATATTTTTCCATGCCAGTTGAGCCTCCCTGATTCTCTCACGCTCACTGAGATGTTATTGCCCTCCCTGTAGCCATGTGACTCATCTTTGAATCTGCAATGCAGACTCACAGGGTATGGAGTCAAAGACTTGTGCCCAGGGCCAGAGGAAAGGTGTTTATCCAGAGGAAAAAGCCCTGGCAGGCAGGAGGATGGTTTCACAGAATCATTGAAATGCTGGTTGAAAGGGACTGCTGGAGATCAGAGCTTCTGCTCCAGGTGGGACCATCCCAGTAGAGGGGATCTGCAGTGGGTTTAGTCTGACAGGATGCAGATCCACAGCTTTTCTGGATGGTGTTCCCTCACTGCTCTGTGACAAAGATCTTCCCAGCATCCAGCCTGAGCTCCCCCAGGGACAGCCTGTAGTCACTGCCCCCGCTTACAGTAGCTGCACTGCCAGGAACAGCTCGGCTCCAGCATCTTTTAATTGCCCCTGACGTAGCAGTGGGGGCTGTGAAGTTGCCTCTCGGCCTCCTCTTTGCCAGGCTAAACAAGCCCAGCTCTCTCAGCCCTCCCCAGCCTCTCCCTGCAGGCCTGGGCCTTCCCTTGCTGGACCCTGCCCGGTTTCCCAATAGCTTTAAACCCAGGATCCAAACTTTCCTCACACCATCCCCGTACAACTACAGCAGTGCTGAGCAGAAGGGAACAACCACCTCCCCTTTTCCTTGGAGTACAAACCAGCCATGCTCCCTTTTCCTCACATGTCTGTGAGAAAATCAGGGAACAGGCATCCAGCTCCACGGGATTCTGGATTAACTTTGCCAGTCTGGGACTCTGAGCTGGTCCACGAGCCATAAACACTTCTTGGCAGCAATCATTTGACCCTGCTTGTTTGTTCACACACAAAAGGAGTGTCTGACCTCCTCAGTGTCACGTCCAGGTGAATGCACAGCCCCAAACAGGTACCCAGTCCTTGCTCTTTGATGCTATTCACCAAATCAGAGTGGCCATGGCCCAGCACTGGCTTTGTCTCAAAGCACAAGACACAAAGGAAAAAATTGCAGCCTTTCAGGAGCACCTCTGGTTTACGGGCACTGTCAGCATTTTCTAAGTTCCTGCCCCATTTAAACATGCATTATCATAATGCTGCACTGCGCATGTTCTCTTCACTAACACTTGGCTCTGTGCTTCCACCTGCAGCTCTGCCATGGGACAGGGACCAGTGCCTGCCTGCTGAAGGAATCCCAAATTACAAGGAGTAGGTGTCAAAACTGCCGTGGTCTGTAATTTGGACAACAAACACAAAAAATTCCTGTTTGTTTTGTTGGGGTTTTTTAACCGAAACTATTGCTTGACAACTTTTGATCAGACAGTCTAGGAGAGGCCTCCAGATGGCCATGACAGAGAAAAACTGTGAAATTCCCAGACAGCAAGAGACTTCCGGCCCTGCACGGTGTGAATTCCTGGATTTCTCTCTTGCTTTATAAAATGCTGGTTTTCCTTCAGGCCAGATGGGAATTTGTGGTTCTGTGGCTTGTCTAGTTGGCATTTTTGTAGTGCGTTCTGTGTAAGAGAATAAGCATCACTGAATATGTTAATCTTTTATGTTGTGGTATCGAGATGCTGTGAAGCTCCAGACAAGGAAAGCAGGATGACATGGCTTTGTTTGGACCTTAAATTGTTAAATTTCCCTGAAACAGCTTATATTTAACAGAGCCATTTCCTAAAGTTATCTGAAAGGGCTCTTTGAGACCTAAATATCTCCTACCGCTTTCTTAGCTTAACTCAACCTGAAGATCTGCCAGCACAGTTTTTTGTTTAGGTACAAAGTACCCATCTGCAAATGATAATTTCAAGGTTATGAAAAGCATTTTCAGACAAAACAGGCGGCCTGCACAGTCTAACCAAACAAGGTCTGTGACTTCCTCTTCTTTTCTAAATAACCAGTGCTGTCTTCACATTATCCTCTGTGTCCTTCTCCCAAACTACCTAAGGCATATTTCTCCCTTTCAGCCACCTTCATCAGAAGACCACGTGGCCCCCTCCTGCAGGCCAGGCCAAGAGTGACCAACCACAGCCACCAAGCCCAACGGAACTGCCTAAGAAGCTGACATAAATATCCCATGGCTTGGTGGTGCTCCGAACCATAGCCATCCATCCCATGGGAGATGGGAAAGACATCCCCCAGGCACCTCAGCTTCCAGGCAAAGCAGACTGAAAACAAGCTTTCTGACACAAGACTAATTCTTCCTAACTATCCAAGACTTTTTCAGCAACCTCCCCTGCGTGTCTACCTCCAAGTTACCATACAAGGCTTTTTGCTCACGGTTTTGCAGCTTTATAGGAAAAATATTCTCAAGAGGCTACAGAGGCCTGGATTTCAGTGGCAGCCTTTTAGAGCTTGTGTTCTGGGTAGTATGAATGTACCCGAGGGACTCAGGGGTCTCCAACAGATCCCTTTTGGTATTTCAGATGAAAAACCAAAGTCTATTTAGTGACTGTAATCAAAGCAGCTTAATCCATAGTGTCCTAACTGTCTTGGGATAGGTAGTTCTCTTTTTATTCTTTTTGTATAGCTTATCCCAGCTGCAATGCTTGAAGTGGGAAGCAGCACCTCAGGCAGTTGTTGGCCAGAGTGCAGGACGGCCAGCGGGATGCTCCGGTCCCAACGTGGCGCTGGACACCGAGCCCTCCCTGGAACGCGGGGCAGGACATAGTGGGCATAGCGAACATAGCTCAGTGAAGGTCCCTGGTGTCACTGGGAAATGAGATCCACGTGATGCAAGGCTGAGACAGCAATGAACAGGGAGCAGATCTGAGATGGGCAGAGGTCTGGAAAATAAAATGGAAACACTCCTCGCAAGGAGTTTGCTCTCTGGGTTCTGATTGCAGGTGTTGCGTTCAGCGTCTCACAGACAAAGACACAGCCTGAGACCATTTTTCCTCCCTCTTATTTGGGCAGCTCCAAGGGAGATGCATTGAGAAGTTGCAGGAAAATGGGGTACAATCTGGCTTTTACAAATAATTTGTTAAGATTACTTCGAATCTTCTTTGTGGGGGTTCAAAGCACGTGGATCCTTTATAGTCTAAATTAAAAGCTTAGGAAAAATCATGAACCTCACCAGTATCTCTTGCACTCGAGATATCACTGCACTGCTAAACCAGCAACCGTGTGGTGGAATAGATCATATAAATAACCAGTCTGAAATTCTGGGTAAACTTAATTTCATAGCTCGGGGTAAATTAAATCTTGGGAGTGCATACCTCAGAATATAAATTAAAGGACTTCTTTTAAAAGGAAACATAATCCTTTGGACCGCTCACAAGGAATATTCCCAGGAAGGAGAAAATATTCATCTTGGGATACCCTGTGCTTAATAGCTCATTCCCCAATGCTCTCTGCTGTGATTGAATGATAGCAAATCCTGGTGTTACCTGTGGGTTTGGCCCTATGGCTTTGTTCTCATCTCTTGTATTACACAGACGGGTAAGAGGTGCACACAGCAAAAGCCAGTCTCACCAGTCTGGTGTACCCTGACTCTGGAAAAACACCTCCAGTTCCCCTGGGGTTACCCAGCAGATCCCAATCTGCTCCTGGCAGGGTCTCTTCAAAAGCATTTGGCTGGAGGTGGCATCCCAGGGAGATGTCTCCAGCCACTGCTTGTCACACTTGTCAGGGAACATCACGAACAGGATTTTGGGAACGAGCAGGTCTTGGGCTGTGCTGTGTCATTTCATATAACCAATGGCACTTGAGACAACTGGGAGAAAAGGGGCAAGTTATGGGGAAAACACAACTGTTTAGGCTGCACTTAATGAGCTGGAAAATCAACAATCTGTTGTGGAAATCAATGGAAGTTTCAATATCACCGCAGACAACCACGGAATGCTTTTCTCAAAATATGAGTATTGAACTCTACCTTCTTGAGTGCTAGAAAGACACAGACCAGTACTGTCCCAGCAGGGAGCAGTTACATGGTCTGAAAGAGAAATCCTTGATGCTGCTTCCATAGTCTGTATTATTCCATACATCTGTAATTTAAGGTCCTAAGAAAAAAGATTTTGTATAAAAGCATCACAGTGGGTGAGGGCTTGGATGAGACAAGCATTATGCAGCTGGTGTTGGCACCTGGCAAGGGGTGGAAACAAGGGGATGCTGCCCCAAGGCCGCTGTGTTTGGGGTCTCCTGAGCTGTCTGTCATCAAAAGAGCTGTGAAGTTCTTAACCTTTTAAATAGCCCCGACAGCTCTGTGCTCTCAGCTTCCTGGCAGCCCCTCCGGAAAGGAAACCCTCCATGTTCCCATCAGCCACTGGAGAGCCTCACGTCAAACACGGATCAAGCATTGCATGCTTCCCAAAGCTTTCATGTTTCTCAGCTGGTTTCCAATATTTCCTTTAAATTTGCCATATTGCTTTTACCTTTTCTTCAGGCCCAGTAAACTTCCCTCTCTCTATTAACCCTGCTGTTCCTAACACCACCTCTGCAGAGCAGTGCTTAGAGCCAAGCTCTGATGAGGGCTGTGCTCCTGTAGGTGACGCTGATTTCCGTGACCCAGAATAACAAACCTGTGTCAGGCTTTACTCTCAGGCAAGGGGAATTAGGCAGAACTCAGCCAGTCACGGGGTGACATCTCCTCACAGAACTACCGAGAGGCAAAAAGGGAAATGCATAAAGGAACAAACAACACAAAAGGAGAAGTTATGTAAATAGGATGTTCTTCATTCACACAGGGCCTGTCTAGCACTCTACAAGAGAGCTGAATTCTGGATTAATTTGCAATATTTTTGGCTTGCTTGTAAAGCTGTGGAGATGTGCTGCTGTCACAATGTGCTGTGTTTGTCTCAGAGAATCTGCCTCAGAGGGTCCCAGCATGACTGCACAGAAATGAGAAAGAGTATTTGTGATAAAAATGAGACCTGAACAGTATTAGATCTTCCCAAGCAGCCTTCTAGATCCTGAAGGGATCCCATAAGAAAGATGGAGGGGGATTTGTAACATGAGCATGTAGTGACAGGACAAAGGAGAATGGCTTCACACTGACAGAGAGTAGGTTTAGATTAGATATCAGAAAAAACTTCCTTGTGAGGGTGGTGAGGCCCTGGCACAGAGAAGCTGTGGCTGCCCCTGGATCCCTGGCAGTGTCCAAGGCCAGGTTGGAGGGGGCTTGGAGCAACCTGGGATAGTGGAAGGTGTCCCTGCCCATGGCAGGGGTGGAATGAGATGAGCTTTAAGGTCCCTTCCAACCCAAACCATTCAGTGTTTCCAGGATTCTACGATAGGCTGGAAAATGGCAAATATTTTATGGGCCAAAATGCAGAGAGAATCCCAAAAACAGAGCATGTCAACACACTGCAGGTGATAAAAAGATGCATTTAAAGAGCATCAGCGGGATCAGCTGTTGAGCTGGAAGCTTTGGGGGTTAAACATCACTGATGGGATGGGTTTATTTTGTATTTCTCTTATGCAAAGCAGAAATTCAGCTCTCAGCTGCTGGTGGGTCAGAGGGTGGGAGACCCCTCTGCCTCACAAAATAAACCAAACCAAGATGAGTATCTATTTTAACAGCTGCAGAAGCAGGGAAGGCGGGGCAGGGAGCCACCTTGGCATTATCTTGGAAGGTGAATGTAGCAGAGCCATTAGCACACTGTTTATCTGCAATCCCACGGGGAAAGGAACCCAATCTAAGCCTGCTGGACTCGAGCTCATTTAGGTCTCCAGTTTCATCCCTGCCAGTGATCTCTGTCATTTCATCTCCGTTTTGCACTAAAAAACAAAAGGGACTGAGAGTGGCATGGGGAAGGCAAAGCCCTAGGGATCCAAAGGATGTGGGGGCAACCTCCTGGCCAAGAGGGTCTGCGAGGGCTGTGGGATTGGGTATTGCTGGTCTGTTTGCAGTGAAGAAAGCCTCAGTATTTCAACTTTTCCTGGCTCTCAGAACAGCAGACCCAGCTTTTGCTCAGCTTTGGTGAAACAGAGCAAGGTGAAGTGCTTAAGAGGTGTCTTTACAGAGGTGTGGGGGTAGCAGAGGTGAACTCCAGCCCAGAATAGTGCAGTGGAGCAGGCTAGTGTGTCTATCCCAGCGCTGGAGGCTGTGTGTGGAGCCTCTTCTTTCTCTCAGCTCCACTCAGTGACACCTGGACTGAAGCCCAGGTTTAGAGAGTGGAATACACCTCCATGCTGCTTTAAATGTGGTTCTGAAAGGCAGGTGAACTTTACTGCTGAATTTTTAAAACAAGCCTTTAATGTTTAAACAGTGCTGATTTTCTAAGGGTTGTTGAACACGTGTGGAAGAGGGCTGGACAGCACCTCCTCAGCGTGGCACTGCAGAAAGGGCTGGGCTGGTGGTGTGAAGCTGCCTTTCTTGTCTTGCTTTTTCCTCAGGGATCCAGGGGGATCCTTCTCCTGCTCAGGGCTGTCTACCCCATCAGCTCCATGACAGACCACTGAATTTTCTGGCCTCGCTGACTGCAGCTTTGCCACAAACCTCCTTTGCAGCTTCTTTCAGCTGCTTTCAGAATAAGGTAAATAGGAATAAGGATACCATGAACAATCCCTACAAGCTTTTCCCTGCACGTGATGCACCAATGCACTTGAATTGCTGTTGAGTTTTTTTAATTTTTGCCACCAGATGAGGCATAGAAGTTGAGACAAAAAGAGAGTTTGAAGTGAAATGCCCTTGTAATGCGGGAAGTGGTGGCTGAATGATATCTCCAGACCAGATGTCCTTCCTGGAAGACATTCTCCTAACTGCAGGAGTTCCTGGGCTGGGCTGCTGAGGGGTGAGAACTTCTTTCTGAGCAGCTCCCATGAGGAAAAACCGAGGGTCAGTGCCAGCCCTTGAGGCAAACACCCAATCCTGGTAGGGATTGGACAGTCAGGGCCCTTGGGAATTCCCTGGGAAGTTGGCCCTGTGTCAGGGGAAAAGGCAGCCCACTGACACTGGAAAATGCCAAGGTGACCTTCTAGCAGCAGGAGAAAACAAATGTTGGAAAATGGGAATTACAATCAGGGCTGCACAGCAGAGAAAATGATGGGTTGGGACTCACCAAAATCTCCAGCTTTTATGACCTGAACAAAAGGGAAACCACAACAATTAGGGCAGAAAGTAGTTACAGGCTGGTGTAAATTCTGTAGCAAGAAGATGGAAATAGTGCTTTATTTTTTCTTCTGTTTTCTCTGAGGAATTTTAGCAGTAAATGAGGAACAGGAGAGGAATACAACTTCTTTGAAAAAGAAAGTTGCACAGTGATGGGAAATTCAGAATATTTCTTTATAAATAAATACATTTCGTTTTTATTCTGAATATATATTGATAAAGTAGATGTTGCAGGCCTTGAATAACTTTGTGGCTTTTGATGCCAAGTTGTGCTGTAAAGGTCTTTAGGAAAAGTGCTCTGACTCCATGGGCTGCAGCCTTGGGAGCTCTGACATTTGATGGTCTGTGGGTTGGTTGTTTTTGAGCAGTGTCAGGCTGGTCTCCTCAGTCTGAGATAGCAGAACCTTTCAGGAAATATTGCTGATCAGAACTAGCACTGCAGCTTCCTGAAATGCCTGCCCAGATAAGGGGACACTCCACAGCTGGAAGCGATAAGGAGGCAGGAAAAGACAAAGCAGCAGTAAATGTGATGTTATTTCAATACCAGCAGGCAAAGGGGCAGCTGGTCCTTAGGGAGAACCTGAAAAGGAGACACTGAAGGTGCAAGACATTCCCCAGCTGGTCTCCTACATCCCTCTCCTACATCACTCCTGGTGCCACATGCCCCTTCTGCCCCAGGACCAGCTGCTCAGCCACTCTTTGACACCTCAAAGTCGGGCAGTGTTGGCATAATTTTCTCCACAAAGCCACGGCTTCAAGGACTGTCACTGGGTGGTGACAACTCCCCAGCACACAGCCTGACAAACAGGGGCCACTCACCCTAAGCACCAAAGCTCTCCAAGATTCACCAAACACTGCACAGATTTTCAGAGCTGGTGGGAGAGGGGGAAGCTGAAAGGTGAGGATGCATCCCAGTGTCCTTCTCCGTGTCGCTTGGCTGGGTGATCCCCTTGTATCTCATTAGAGAGTACAGTTTTGGGAATATTTGCTCAAGGTGTGGGTTCACAGGTGTGCAATAAGTCACATAACAAATCAAACAATACAGTGCAGTGATAGTGTAAAGGGCTGAAGTGAGCAGGTCCCTCCGCTCACGAAGGGCTGATCCAGCCTGGGATGAGCAGGATTAGGTTCTGTCTGGGAGCTGTGGCTCTGCCTCCTCCAGCCCCGACCCAAGCAGGTTCTTCCTCCTCAAGGGCAAGGTGGCAGTTTGGGGAGAATCATAGAAACATGGAATATCCTGAGTTGAAAGGGTCCCATCAGGATCATCAGATGCAACTCTTGGCCCTGCACAGGACACCCCAACAATCCCACCCTGTGCATCCCTGAGAGCATTGTCCAAGCACTCCTTGAACTCTGGCAGGGTTGTTGACCACTGTGACCACTCTGTGGGATGGGGCGAGCTCATCTCCACACACATCCCTCGTTATTCTCCCATTCTGCCCTCACGAGACCCCACCTGGAGATGTGCCCGGGTCTGGAGTCCTCAGCACAGGAAGGACATGGAGCTGCTGGAGCGAGTCCAGAGGAGGCAGCAAGATGATCAGAGGGATGGAGCAGCTCTGCTGTGGGGAAAGGCTGAGAGAGCTGGGGGTGTTCACCTGGAGAAGGCTCCGCGGAGACTTTACAGCCCCTTCCAGTGCCTAAAAGTGCTCCAGGAGAGCTGCAGCGGACTTGGGACAAGGGATGGAATGACAGGACAAGGAGGAATGGTTTCCCACTGGCAGAGGACAGGGTTAGGTGGGATATTGGGCAGGAATCTCGCCCCTCACCGCCGGGGCCCACCCGCCCCTCACAGAGATGGCGGCGGGGGGGGCCGCAGGGGGAGCCGCACGTGCGCGGGGGGCGGGGCCTGCCCGCGCTCCCCCCGCAGCACAATGGACAGCGCCCTGCGGGGGCGGG
>VZTH01008962.1:770077-818970 GCA_013397815.1 Aleadryas rufinucha | reverse complement strand
TCCTTCCTTCCTTCCTTCTGACTTCTATCATACCACTGATAATTTCTCAGTGATTCTAGTCTTATGTCCCTATTCCATAATCATTGTATTTTTTTCTGAGAAGTTCTTAAGGAGTTCTGGCCACACTTTTTTTGTTTCAGCCCAGGCTATGATTGGCTTTCTGGTCTTTAAGTGCATATTGCTGGCTCATGTCCAGCCTCAGAAAAGAAAAATATGAGGAAATAAGCACCCTTATGGCAAAGAAGGACAACAGCATTCTAGACTACATTAGCAAAAGCGTTGCCAGCAGTTCAACAGGGTGATCTTTCCCCTCTACTCATCCCTTGTGAGACACACTTGAACAGGGTCCTGTTCTTAGCTTCTGAATACAAGACAGGAATGTAGAGGAAAGGATCCAGCAAAGGGCCACACAGGTGATAAAGGGATTAGAGCATCTTTTGTGGAGGAAAGGCAATGAAAGTGGGAATGATTCAGCATGGAAAAAAATGTCTCAGGAGGATCTGTTCAATACTTGTAAAATTCTGATAAGACCAAATGATGGTGCCCATTGGCAGGACAAGTGGTGATGCATACAAATCAAAGTCCAGGAAATTCCATCTGTACATAAGAAAAAACTTTTCTACTATGAGTGTAATCAAACATGGAAAAATGTTTTCTAAACAGAATATGGAGGTAACCAATGTAGGCAACCCTGCTTGAAAAGGAGGCTTAGTCTGGATGACCTCAAGAATTCCCTTCCCCTCTTAACCATTCTGAGAAGTGGGGCTTTACAACTTTCTGAAAAAAATTCTGCTATAGCTCAAACATGTTATTATCCAGGACTATTTTGTAATCTGAAAGTCATCTGAAAGTCATTGCCATGTTTGGATCTTCATAAATATATTTTGACCTTTCCAACATTCTCTTTAAACTAATGTCATGATGCCTTTTCTTAAAATTAAGAGCCAAACACGGTTAGAGGGGAAAAAAAGGGATTTTACCTCAGTATTTATTTTAAGGATCCTTGGTGCACTCCGTCCAGGTGGAGCACGCTGGAATGCACTTCCAGATGCACACTGAAATGCACACCGAAATGTACACCAAAATGCACCCCCGTAAGCACCCCCCGAAATGCACACCCACAATAGTTTGAGTATAAAATTATAGGCTTTACCAATTAACATATCTATCAAAGATTCTCCAATGAGAGGCTGAGTGAACCCCCCTCCCCAAGGAACTTTCCCCCATGGACAGGCCTATCTTAGTTTAAAAATATGTTCCAGAGAAGACCTTGGTGTCTGAGGCTTCTGAGATGTTTGGTCTCCTGGCTTAAGGAATATTGGGTCTGTGCTGGTTATAAAACCCGAAGAATTAGAAGTATGTGGGCTAAAAGGCCCTTAAAAATACATAAAAGTTATACAAAAGAGTATATAGAGGGGGTATATTTAAAAAGCAAAAAAAGCATCATGGCATCAGTCAAATATTGTAGGATTTTTAAAAATCATTTCCAAACTTGAATTTTAAAAGTGATCCATAACAAATGATAAAATTAAAAACATATTCATATGTTATTTAAAAGACCAATTACAAAGATAATTCTTAATACTGAAACAAAACCAAGTCCTGCTTGCAAAAGTCCTAGTATGAAAATTTATTTTTTATCCTTCTCAATGTCAAAATTCAATTTTGTTGATAGTAACTAGACTCCTAAAGTGGGCTTTCCTGAGTTGTCTTTCTGTCTTTGACATAAAATATAGAATTATTTTCTGGAGTGAAGAAAAGAAAAGTAAGGAGTATATTAAAAGTTTATTTCATGGTTCTAGAAAACTTTCTAGTTTTCTAGAACTGGAAAGATAAAAAAGTTTGTAGAACACCTAAGTAGTATCGTTATGCAATTTAATTTTGTTAATAAGATTTGTAGCATTTGGCCTATTTCTGTATTGCTCAAAGTACTCTTCCTCATTCTTCTATCCTAGAAAAAAAGTAGAAATAGAAAACAAAATCCTGGTTCTTCTGAGATGAGAAACAAAGCAGCCTAAGAGGGTAGGATTTCACCTAGAAGTTATTGCTTTCAGATGGTCCGTGAATTGTTCTTAGAAGTGGAAAGCATTTAGGTCGCTTTGACTCTAGGTATATATCCACTGAAATTCAGGACGTTA
Source organism: Aleadryas rufinucha (assembly GCA_013397815.1). NCBI lineage: Eukaryota > Metazoa > Chordata > Aves > Passeriformes > Aleadryas > Aleadryas rufinucha. The sequence goes on along the minus strand of VZTH01008962.1, from coordinate 816,832 downwards.
TGAGGAATATGCTTGGTATATTCTCTGAGATAGGGGAAAGAATATTTCTATAGAGATTTTAGCAGGCCTATATATTTATGCAATTTCTGTAACATTTTAAAATAACAAAAAGTTTCTTTCTAAGGTCAGTAAGAGGTTAGGTCACCTAAGCTGGAAGTATACTGCAGTGAAGATATGTAATTGGTAGTGGTGATGGTGGTGTGTTAGTTGATTTTGTTTTCCTTATGGATGAAGATTTTTGTCTTCAAAGAACCCCACAAATTTACATAAAAATATTCCTGTCATAACACTTTAGGTTTGAAATGTGACAAGCTTGTATATGTATGCACATATATATGTACACACCTGGTTATTTGGCTCTCATTCAGCATATGTAGAATTCAAATTGAAATTCACTTTACATTCTTTGTGTTAGTCTTTACTGTTTCTACATGGTGCTGTGCTCTTGCTCAAAAAACTCACTGAAAAAGGCTTAATTTCCTAATTTTTGCTCTTCATATAGAAATCCCTTCTCAAAGATCTCTAAGAAATTGTGTAGTAAGGATAGGCAGAGCAGTGCTTATCACAGTCCACCTTTTGGGAATTTTTCCTAAAAGCATTTTCTCATGTATATTTTTTTATATCTTAACTAAATAGATTAGGTATTAGTTTTCCCAGCTCTCCTAAGAGCATTAATTAAAGCAACTTTTTGAGTTACGCATTCTGAAATGAAGATATTGATTTTGCCTTCATAATAATGATAAGAGAAAAATTTTTCTTTCATTATCCAGGAATACAGCTTGCATGGAACATTTTCAAAGACAATGTAGAGATGTCCTTTCACAATTTCTTAATTTTTTTTTTAAGCTGATAAATCTTAGCAACTGGGAAATTTAATATGTGATTGAAAAAAAAATATATACTTTGTCACTTTGGACAGCTTTAAAGATAACAACAAAAGAACTGTGTTTCTATCCAAACACTTAAAATTATAAAAAGACAAAGGGTCTTGTTTTATGTTCTAAGACATATAAAGAGTAGAAATTATAATCATAGCATGATGTATAAAAATGCTTGATTGTTTTTCTACTTCTATTGTTTCTCTGTCTTATTGCATATGTGGTGGGTTCACAGCAAGGGTAGGGATTGTTAATAATCAGAGAAAATGTTTAAGGGCATGTAACTTTTTTCTATCACTGTTTGCAAAGTCAGCACAGCTATATTACAGTTTGTTCCAACTGTAAACTGGAGGTAATTAGAAGGACCCTTAGAAACAATATAAAAACTTGAGAGGATGAACACTCTACCATGCTTTTAAGAAAATTGCACTGAAGATTTATTACACTTATAACCTTTATTGTGAGCAGTTGTCACGTTATTTGCAGTTTAAATCTGTTTGTTTTCTCTTCCAGGATTAGGATTTGTCTCTACCTCCTACACATCTATTTTTATGAAATGTCTTCTCAGTATTTCTGTGCTGATCACAAGGTTACTTTAAAACTTTGTAGTTTATAAAAGCATTATACATTAAAGTGAGAAACAAACAAAAAATCACAAAAAATCAAAAAAAATTAATTTCAGTACCAGTTTCCCAAACCTACATCCTGACAAAAGGTAATAAAATATTTAAATTAATAAAGCACTTTAAAAACCTTAATAGTGATTCACTGAGAATCCATTATACACAGTACACATTGATTTTGCGCTGTCACATTTATTTAAAGAAAACGTCCACACAATTTTAGCATGTAATACTTATATCTTTTGCATATCACCTCCCCCTCAAACTATTAAAAAATGTAATATGAAATGCTTTACTTCTCCTTTCCCAAGAAATCATAAAGTCATGCAATTAGAATGTAATTGGCCTAAGGTGAGGATCTTGAAAGCAGATCTGAATTATGTCATCGAGATTCCAGAGGCAGAGAACACTTAGCAAAACAATGGCTGGAAGATATTTTAGGCTTTAATAAGAGGGACGAAGTTTACAGGAGGTCTAGCATATTATATCTCAAAGCAGGAGGTGTTATTGTGCATGTCAAATATGAAAATTACTATCTCAGAAGAGGCAGAAAGGTGTTTACATAGAAAAAGAGATAGGTAGATCTAAAAAAATAGGATACATTTCATGTGTTGTCACAGCTGTTTTTTAAAGTATACATGAAACATGGGTATAGAACATTACACAAAAGGGGCAAATCAGACTACTTTGTAAAGGAACATATCTTCTTAACTGCATTTTATTTTGGAGTTTTGTTTGCAAGTAAAGCAATGTTGACCTCAAAGTTAGCAGGTCACGGCAAATACTGTTGAACCATTTTTTTTACCATATTTGAAGTGAATAGGGTAAAGATTCTAGAGGCATTCACAAGTTCAAAAAGTTTCAAACTCTTTTTTGGCGCTTTGTAAAGAAAAAGATCAAGAAACCATACTTAATTTACTCTGTGCCTTTAGCTAAGAACTAGGGTAAAGGGGAAAAGTGTAGATGGTTCTTCTCTCTTTTTAAAGCATTCAAAGATTTAAAGTGGATTTGGCTCTGAAATACATTATGTAGGGCATTCAACAATCAAATTTAGAGCCTAAAGTGTTGATAGTATTATGTAACTACTTTATCATCAAAAAATTACTCCTGTTTATAGGCATCTTGTTTTGAAACATTGGATGTATGAACAGAGATTGGAAAGCATCAACATAAAGAGGGGCTTCTATGGCTGATATATATAAAAGAGCACCCTGTAAATTGGGGGAAAAAATAAGCAAGCATGAGAAATCTAGTCCTAGTTTTTGTAGGATTATGCTCTAATTGGGATAGAAATGAAAACTATTTTTAATTTTGCACTGTGAATCTCAAAACAAAGTACATTCGCTTGCTCCAAGTTAACCCTTCTGTATTCATTCTCCTTTATTTATGCTGTAGTTGTGTTGAAAAGGTTTACCAAGGAAAAGGAGACTTTACAAGATAAGCAGATGAGCCATTTAACATTTAAGCTCTTAAAATGATAAGGAACATTTCTATGCATTATCAAAACCTGTTGACTCTGTAAATAGCTGAAAACTTGGAGAGAATGTGTTTTCTACTGTGATTTCTGGTGTATTGAATTGCACTTTGAAAAACCACAGGACACAAGAGTTGAAACTTCCTATTTTAAAACTTCTGGGAATGGAAATTAGAGAGATTGAAAGGTTTTTCCCTTCCAATTCTTTATTAACTTTTTGGGGTAATTGTACAGAACAGCTCTTTTTTCCCCCAATAATACTGCAAGCACTACAACTTTCTGACAGGAAGCCCAGACTTAAGACTAGACTATACTTTCCCCATAATTTCTACTGCTTCTTTTATACTTCTTTCTTTCATTTATAACACAATACACACCTCTACTTTCAATGTTGCTTAGCATTTTATTTCTTTATGTTTCCCATTTTAAATCCCTTTTCTCCTATTTGTTTCGTTATTTGAACAGTGGAGAGTGAATTTATTCATGTTAAAGTTCCTTTTTTACCTTGGTTTCCTCCCCTCAGTCCCATTTTCTGTATTGCTTGCTAAGAAAATAGAACTTAAAAAAAAACCTGTTTCAGATAATTTTAATCAGGCTAAAGAACATATAATGAGAACCAGGTAAACAATAACGTGATACAGACAAAATATTCACTTCTCATTTCCAGTAAAAGTATGTTGTTTGAACTGCAGAAACCTCTACAGTTAATGAGCATACCTCACAGTTTGTCAGAAATTTGTAAGTAGCAGCAACATCCTTTTCCAATGTAATATAACTAGAATGTACCTACTTTGTTTAACTAAAAAGCTTGATGAATAAGTACTATCTAATAAACACTGAATTATTGAAGGAGAGGAAGAAGACAGATTTATTTTGTTATCATTTAGTATACTAAATTCTCTTATTTTGTGCTAGTGTTATTCCATAAGGTTTCAGTATCAACCTCTTTCCATGGGCTTTTCTTCAGCCAAAGTCTCTTTTTCTTTAGCCATGAACCTGCACATTACAAAAAGAGACAGAAAATTGAAGTCAGAAATTGAAATTGAAAAAAAAAAAGTTTAAAAAGGTTGTAAAGACTAATATCAGATGACAGATGAAGTAGTAACTCTAAACATGATGCCATTGACAAAAGACAATGCTGCTTTGGAATTCAGAAACCTTATTTGAGACAAAGGAAAAAGGTGTGACTTGAGAAAAACTTTATTTTGCTCCTGCACTTACAATGTTTTGTCTTCATAATCAGGAATGCCTGTTAAAAAAAAAAAAAAGTTCAACTAAAGACAAGAAATACCATACAAGATCAGTGTAGCAGTGTGTAGCATTTGGACACAAAGCAGGAGTAACTGTATTGTTCAGTCTTCTCACTCACAAACTGTAATAGATGTTAGGAGGGGAGTCATACATTTTCTTTGTGCAAAAATATCTTCTGCAAATTCATTAAGGTCTCTAAAGTCCTGGAAGGAAATGTAATCTATATCAACAGATAAAAGAAATTGGTTACCACCCTTTGGCCCTGAGGGTGAGGGCCAGAACCTGGCACGTGTCATTGGGCATGTTAGTCAACTCTCAAACAACTCTGAGGTCTCTTCCAGGTTTCTCATCTGAATATCCTACATACTGTGATAAGTGGAGGCATGGGCCAACATTACTTTTCAGAAGTATTTTTAATTACATAAACTCACTAAGTGATTGACATTTGTGATCATTAAATACATTCTTTAGGTATATATTAGCTGGGTAGTTATTAATCTTCATATTTTGAATCAAATAAATGAGTTCGCAGACAAGATGCTTTGGTTAGAGTTAGCTGCAATTCCTCTATAAACAACAGGAGTTCATTAAAGTACATGATTATCGTCTTCTGTTGCAGTGAGCATGTGCATATTACCTTACACGGACTCTGTACTGGTTGTGTAGTAAAACAAAATCATTATCTAAAACACAGTTTTAAAGTATGTGGCCAATTTGTAAAACAGAAAATAAGACTATTTTTTCTTTCACAGGTTCATCCTTGCAAAATGGTTGTTTGTTTAGTTAGGGTATAGCTCCATGGGAAGAAAGCTGAAAAAAGAATACTACAAATGCTTTTTGTAACTTAATCTCTCAGGATTAGGTGTTCATAGAGCAGGATTTGAAGATTTGCTCTTGGCTAAGCTCACTACATTCTTGTCTAAATCAATTCTATTGCCATCATTAATTTTAAGGGAAACCAAGAGAGACTAATCTCAAGGAATTTCAAAACTCCAAATCCTTAAGTTAGTATTTGATTTTTATTTAAGTTCCTGCTCACCTGACTTTTCCTACCTTGATAAATATCCTGGCAAGCTCCAACATTTGGAGGCAGGAAGAGTTTTTCATTTGGCCTTTGCAGTAGACCTTAAATTTAACACCTGATGGCATGTTGAAGGCAGTTTAATCAACATCTGGACTATCTCAGGGTATAAAAGAATTTGTTTCATTTGAAGCCTTTATTTAATATTTTTTAAAAAACTCTCTGCAGGGTATGACTATTGAAGCAATGGATCATGAAACAGAGATATCTCAACCAAATCAGATTTTATTTGCAAAAATTCAGCAAGACAGTAAACTACATCCTCCTATACCCCTTACAAAAATCAGCTTTGATGCTTAGGAGCAAATCTCGAACCACTTGCTAAAAAAAGCCCTATCCTATAACTACACAAAATAAATTAATCATTCTTTAGCCCTCAGCTCTTGGGGGAGTTTTCTTCGGTTTGAAACCTCATGTTGTAAGTCTCCTTCACATGCCAAAGTGCAGTGTGATCTCTGTGCTGCAAGCTGCTTCCCTGATCACTTCGGCAATAGCCTCCCGACATTTTTGGGACGTGCAGTCTTCTCTTTCACTGGCCGCATACGACAGCCAGTGCAAGCTTTCCACAAGGGAAAAAACCTTTCTTCTAAACTCATGTAGTAATTTCCTCTAACATTTCAAGAACTCCTTTAATCCTGTGACATACAATTATTTGCCTTTCCCACACAGTGGTTTCTTACCTGCTGGAGCTCATCCAATGTGCCACGACTTTCCCAGATGTAAGTGTAAATCTTTCACACTGTTAACATTCACTCCTACAGCAACACTTTTCTATCTCAGTATTCCTTTCAATGCCAATTAGGATGTCACCATTCTGATTTCAGATGTTAAACTAGAAAAAAATTGTCAGACCATGTCTTTTCAGTCAGATAAATATAAATCTATGTTTTTTCATATATTTTCATTTTATCAGTAATCCAAATTAATATCAACTATAATTTTTTGACAGATCTTACAAACAATATAATTCAGTGATGCTAATTTTGAAAATTTAGAGCCTTTTAATGCTGAGGGAAGACAAATTACTTTAAATGCTAATAGTTCAATAAATACATTTTTAGAAAGTAGAATATTTAAAACAAAGCTTCTGCTTTGTACTGTCATTTTAGGAGAAATTTTTAAGTCCACCATGATAGCATTATGATATGTGCAGCTACTTAAGAGAGAGTGAGTATATCTAAGCTCTCAGTAAACCTATGGGGAAATTTCTCTTACTCAACTAAAAAAATTCTGCAGAGGAAGCTTAGGGCAACTTATGTCTGAAGAGTGCATGTTCCACCCTTGTGTCTCACAGTACTCTTTGTAAAATACAAATAATGCAATTTTTATATCTTTGGAACAAGAAGATCCATTACTGGGCATGAATTACTAGCATTTGAAAGTGTTATAAAGGACTTGATTTTCAGCCATATCTCTGAATTTATTTTTCAAGATACATGAGGAGGCAAATAAAAAGTCTGAAAGGTAATTCAGAGGATTGAAGAGAAAGCAACAAATATCATGTATCTTTTCACCACACATAACAGATCTGGAGGAAAGAATAAGCAGTTGCTCAAGAAAATATTCTTTCTTTCATCAGTCAGCAAGATTTATTCCACATTTAGCAGACGTTTTCAGGTGTTTCATATCTAGAGAGTACAACTTTCAAATCAACTGAAAATCCAGGTACAATCTCTAAAGCCTTAAATTCAGCTGAACCGCTTGAGCTGAAGCAGTGTATGAGGTTTAATATGTGTTTTAAAATCTCAGGAATTCTGAAATTCTTTTTTCTGCCATTTACATGTTGTGTGAATGTTCATACTTTGCTTTAATTTTCTGTATTTCCATTCCCCACAACTCCACACACACTCCATGATAAATGCAGGAATCACTGGATGGAAGTATTCAATATCATTATAATGACCCTTCAATTGAGTTTGACTGGCTTTAAAAAAGCAGCATTGTGAATACTAAACTCCTTGTTGGATCCAGGTGGAGATAAAGTGAACAGGGAGAATATAAAGGTCTTGTTCCATTTTTTTTTTTAAATTTTAAATCCAATCTTTAATTCAACAGTGAAAAAAAAACATTACAACCTGTGTACCTACAAAGAAAATAAGGATTTTTCCTTTCATAAACTGGAATATTAAACAGGTAAAAAAATTTGAGAAAATTTGTTAACTCTTCTGAATCTAATTTCCCTTGAATTGCTACTTCAGTACTTCTTTCTGCAAGACAGATGTTGAAAAATTTTGTCTCATACATTTGGTCAAATAACATGTTTACATTATTCTTGATTTTTAAACATATCTGAGCCTGTGTGTCCCAGCATTGTTGGATAAAATTCAATAAGAAGTCAGGGGGAGGGAGGGAGTGAGAGCAGGGGGACACAGGGTGGGATGGGATGGACACAAGGCATAACTGCTGTTGTATAAACTTATACCTATGCAAAGAGTTGCCTGGCTCTACAAATTTTTTTTCTGTTATAAACAGTGGGTCTGTGGGAAGGAAAGTGAAAGTCATGTTAGTGCTCGCTGCTACAAGAGAATAGATCCTAAATAAAACTACCCTGAACATGTGAACATTTAAATCACTTAAACATATGTGGAGTTTTCTTGATGTCAACATTATTATTCCTCTGCTGAACTTAAGAAGATGCTTAAAGGACTTGCTTGGCTGGGGCCTGGGAGTAGAAGCTGACCTCGCATTTTTTTTTTCCAGGTTAAGTGTTTGCATAAATATATGCAAGAAGCGTGTAACATAAACCAGTGGACCTAGTACAGATTTGCAATGGTACAAAGAAACACATTTGCATCAGGTCTCTGTCTTTTGGATTTATCTTTCAATTGTCTCCTCTGACATATAGAGAATCTCAACCTTTTAAAGGAAATAACTTCTCACTGATTGCAATTTCCATAGTCAGAAGTTTAATATGTGTCAATCTTTTGCAAAAACTTATCAAGACTCTGAGATTTACTTACACACTTTAACACATCCTTTTAATTGCTAGTGTTTCTGAAATATGCAATCATGTTTCTTTGGTACCATTTAATAAAATTAAACACATCAATCAGTAGCTTTCCTCTTCAATTTTATAACAGCTTTTTGAAACAAAGGCCACTTGTGTCTGCTCTATTGTGACCAGGGGAAATGGTGAGAGTGTACATGTCTTTCAAAATATATAACCTAAGATCACAAACCGTCTATCTACAAACTGCAGAAATATTTTATTAGCAACCTTTCTGGGTACAGTCTAGAAATCAAATGTTCCCCACATGAATGGAAGTATAGCTGTTCTGAAACACTAAAACATAAACATACTGATGATATTTTGGTTCATAGGCACATATTATGTGCCCCCTTGCTTTAGACTTACGAAGTCTGAGCTTTGTGGCTGCCGAGCAAGAAACAGTGGCAAAGGGAGTTGAAAAAGGTAACTTCATATTAAGGTGGGGGGAAAGAAGTAAACACTTTCCACATCTCCTTTAATAGAAGAGTCACCAGGCTACGTTTTTTTTGATTAGCAAGTTCCTCTTTTCACTACAGGTCTTTTCAGTGTTCTTCTTTACAGTTAAACTCCCTGAGACCTGATGTGGGATTTAGTAAGCTTTAGATAACAGAATCTGCATCTAATGGGAATTTCTGAAGCCAGCCACTAAGTGTATGAATTATTATAAGAGAAGAAAATCAAATTTAATATCAAAGAACTGACTTTAGAAGTTCAAGCAGCGGACAATATTCATTTTCCATCAACAGAATTGTTTAATAAGAATCTATCAGCAGTACAGGAAACACTAGGTACTCTGGCAATAAGTGAATCATGATGGCTTATTTCCTTTTAATTCTATGATCCCAGCTGGAACAAGGTGTGATTGGAGAATGGTTTAATTGTTCGTAGACATCTGTCTTTGGATTCAATTGAAAAATAATATCCTGGGCATAAAATGGCCTACAGAATTTTTGACATTTTTATATCTTTCACAATCAAGGCATTGTCAGAAAGTCAGGTAGTGGACCTCTGAAAAACTTATGGATATATTTAGAGTAGAAGAGGATAAAACCCTGGTAATATATCAATATACACAGCTGGAAAGCAGATGTTCAATTGAGTGCACTCAGTTCTTAAAGAAAGCTATTAAAGCTGTTACTTACTCAAATGAGAAATTTCTATAATTTATTGTTCTCACATTTTTGATTTCCTCCTTTCCCTTCATTTTAAGCAGACTATAGGACTTTTTTTTCATATTGCTGAGGTCAATTACCCTGAAAGTCTGACTCAGTGCAGTATACTAAATGATTTCTAAAGAATGCCCAAGGCTAGTGTCAATCAAATTAGCCAGTGACTTATGAGTTGTTTACTGTACTGTGAAATGAAGTGATAATGTTTGTCAACCAGTAAAATGTGACATTTAGTATTGGATATACTCACTTGAAATAGGTTTTGCATCAGCTTTATTCACTTCTTACCAGACTGGCACATACACTTGACTAAGTTCTGATTATGAAAGGAGACATTATATTTAATTTTATAGAGCACTGGTAAGAAGACAGCTCAAGCCTTGAAAAGCCTTGTGTGGTTCAGTAACTGAGGTGGCATGCCACTGAGGAGTCACATTTTCCATCTGTCTGATAAACAATGGCAAAAAGAATAAATTATTTTTTTCTTGAGTGTTCATTTGATTCAAAGCAAAAATTTTGAGGGAGAACCTCTGGCTCAGGTAATTCAAAAAATGGTGATCTGGAATGAAGAAAGGATTGGATTTTTTTTACCCATTTTAGCTGTTATCTAAGTTTGAAATTAAAATCAGAGTGGGATACCATCACTTGATGTAGCATATTAAGAATAAGCTTGTATTGCATGGTTTCTTATACAGTGACTTACTAATGTACACCTCTAAGGTCACACTGAAGGGAAACTCTATCTTTCTAGAGCTCTGAAAGTTTACTTAATAGTTTGTGAAAGAAAACTGGAGCACTGAAAGCTCAAACCAAAAAAGGGCTTTTATATTTCCTCCAAAGGGAGATGGTTTTTCACTCCCATCAAATGTTTTCTTAAAGATTAGATTTAAAAGCTGAAAAATTCCTCTTCACATGATACAGAAGAGAACTCACCTCTTGGTGTGCTCCAAATAGACAAGCACTTCTGTAAAAACTATGTTAGAAATACAAAGAAGGAAAAACTACAGACAGCTTCAGCTTTTTCTCAATATTGAAATTCTTGCTATAGTTCTGTAGAAAACTTTTCCCAAACACAATGACAATTTGACAATTTGTTTCATTGTCCATGATAGATGGTTTTATTTTTATTTTATTTTTATTTTAGGTTTTATTTTTGCCATATTATTTTCTTCTTAGAAATAGTCTTTACAATAGATGGAGTCTTTTTTACATGCATTTAATTATTTGAAAAGCAAAAATAAAAGCACCAAGTTCTTAAAAAATTTAAGTATTAAGGCAGTATTAAATAAGGTTTACTGACTAATAGACACAACACTAAGGAAATAATCAACATTTTTACTAAATACTTAAACTGAAGATTGGAAATCAACCATATACTTGGGTCCAAATCAGATCTCACATTATCACTGTTTATTGGATATTTGGTCATTGAATTCAACTGGAATATTAAACTATGCCCTATGATATTGAAGGTAATGTGATTTTAGGGTTTTTTCCATGAAGAAGCTGAGCTGTATATTCCTTTTTCAGGAAAAGCATGCTTGTTCAACTTTTTGAAGACTGGTTTTTAGGTTGACATAAATGCATTCAAATTAATATCTTCTTTAAAAGGATTAATTCCATTATTAAAGGGCTAAAAAGGGATATGGTAAGAATCTTTTTGTCTTACCTAAAGGAAAACAGATGTGCTAGTAAGTAGATGAGATATCTGGGGAGTGGATTCAGGTTTCATTTTTTGTTGCTCATCCATTTTTAATGACTTTTTTTTCTGTAGTTTGATATTATTGTTTTAAAATCTGCAAAGACATTTTTGACAGGACATTTATAGTGTTTGCCACAAGTGTGGCNTTCCAATTTATTTTTTTTGTAATAAACAATAATTTTTTTTTATTAAAACAAGAGTTGTCGTTATTCAAGACAGCACAGATCCATTTCAATCTATATTTTGTTTCTTTCTTAGATATCATTTAGTGCAGATCAACTTGATATGTTTCGTCATTTTAAATACACATGCACTATTCAAGTTCACAAATATTTTATCTTTATGAAAGTTAAGTGACGTAAGCTTAGAGATGGCCAGGGTTGAAACCATTAAAATATAATTTTCCCTATTGCTTTGTACATGTCTTACTTTAATCTTTCAATCCTAGCCTTTTGCATCTAGCACGTCATCTGGTCCTCATGGGATAATGCCTGAGGAAATCTATTGGTGACTCAGCAGACTCCTTAAGGGGAGGCTACTCAGCTCTTAATATGTGGGGATCCTCACTGTGACGAAGAGGAGACAAGCAAGAGCAGACAAGACTTTTGCTGCTCCTAAAATAATCACTAACTTGACATGCATGGAAATGCAACAGCAACTATTTTGTCTTTTCCAAGATTTTTCTTTCTTCACATCTCAGGGGAAATCTTGAATGGGCAACAGCAGCCTGCTTACAGTTTCTTTTCAGACCTGTCCAACAATTCAAAGAAGCCAAACACAGCAGGAGGAGTCTGTTCCAATGCATTTAGCTTTTCTGAGTGGAAACAATAGAAATAAATAATGATCATCATGGAATATAATATACTGAAATGATTAATCCACATTAGAAAGAAAATTTTAGAAAATTTTACAACTCTTGCTTTAAGAAAATATTACCTAACTCTGTTTTTGCTTTTTTAAATACACTGAGTGCATAACTGTATATTTGGGGCAGCATTTTCAATCTTTTCCAGGTGAATCTATGCATGCATGCTTTCTCAGCCCTCTAATAATCTGTGACCTTTCCTTTTCCTAATGCAAAAGCTTAGTTTTTCTAGGCCACTTAACCTGGAAAATTAAAATCTTATACTGGACTGCCTCTGCTGGGCCAAAGCATTAAAGCTAAAATATAGTTCTGTATTTTTTCAGTCCTGCACCTTGTAAAAGATGTGAAAAACATGTTTACATCACTGTCTTTACATCATTTCACAAATGCTGTTTTGAATTTTCTCATTTCCCCTTCAGTCTTGTAAGTCTGGAAATCCCCTCCAACTTATCCATCACTCTTTTTATTCTGGTCTAGTCTTGCTTTTAGGTACAGCGTGAATTTCTGCCAACAGAGTATGCAGTGCATTTTCAGGTGTCTGGCCAAAGAAGGTGCTCATTGACCCAGGTTTGAAATAAGTGGCGATGCAGCATCTCAGAGGTGTGGTTGTCATGCCAGTAAATGGAAGAATTCTTAAAGCATTTGGTTTCAGTTTTTCACATCCTTTTCCTCGGAGTAAGGTTTCAGGGCTTTTTTCCTATAGCAGGCTCTGATATTTTCTCTATGTGAAAAAAAAAGAGAGGATAAAAATGAATAACAAATAATCATAATGCAAGCATGTCTGTGCATTGCAAGTGTCTGCAGATTGCACTTAGAGGATTTAATCCTATGGCAAAAGTTTAACCTCATCGATCACATCTTGATCAAGCAGAAAATCAGAGACTCAGAAAAGGAGTGCAATGGCTCCATATGTAAAAATTAATTAAAAAAAAAAATAAGGCTGATATAAGAGGAGCTGGCAGCATTCCTGGCTTTCCCTTGCTGGGAAAAATGGTCAGCAAGCAGTCAGCACACAGAGCTCCACCTAACACACAGAAGTCCTTGGACAACCAATTTAGAGAAAGTCACAGAAATCAATAGCTAAACTCCTGTTGTTTCCAGCAGGGCAGGATTTTACCTACCAGGTCTGAAACTAGAGAACACTGCAGCAAGGATATGTGAGGTACTAGGGCTGACAATAGAAGCAGCAGAGTAACATTCCCATTCCAAAGGAAACAACAGGACATGCATGTTTCCAGTTTCATGACCATTCACATGGCTGAACTGTACTGCTGTGCTCCATATTTTGATGTGTGTTGACACACTAAAAAATATGCATAACTTAAAGATCCATGCATTCCAGCAAAAGACAGCTTTAGCAACTTGGTTCACAGCTTACTTTTCAGCATGTTCCTCACACCAACTGCAGGCAGCAAAACAGAGATTCAGCACTCTGGCAAACCCTTGTTGTGACATTGCCTTACTGCTGTAGGCTGTACTCTCAACAAACATCACAGCTAGCAGTTCTCAAATGTAATCAGATATTATCCTTCCTTTGGGTTTTCAGCATGAATTTTGTTACCTCTTAAAAAAGCATCCGCTTTCAATCCTGTGTCCATGTAAACTTCAGGCATACTCTTTTTTCTTCTTTGGCCACAACTCCCGCAGGGCCCTTGCATTGATAATTCATACCTTCTGCGATACTGAACTGTAAAAGATATTGTATTTCTCCCCCCACTTGGGCTCATGAGCAGGTACCATTTCTAATCACTTCTGGTTTGCTCATGATTTGTCGGCAGTACTTGCCAACTTGCTTAATATTTTATACTGAAGTCCTGATGTCAACAGCACAGTTCACCCTGCTGCAATGCAGTTCACCCTGCTGCTTACACCTACTGCTCAGGGTCTGCTGTACACAGCAATGCTCTCATCTTGGAGTTCTGAATTCCTCTACGCTATTGCACTAGAACTTGCACTCTTTGACAAGCATGTTCTGCTGCTTGTTCTTTTCTACTCTTTTTTATGTTTTGCCAGTGTTATATTCATGATGTCACTTTCTAACACACAATTATACATACGTTCATCTGTTCTCTGCATACCATATAACATGAAGGAAAATATAGTCAAGCTAATATTATGAGTCTACTTAGGTTTTTTTACAATAAATATCAACATAAATGTAAACCTGACAATTTCATGGTAAGTGTTCTTGTATGGTAACCAGTTAAGGTGAACAAGAACCTGTTTAAGGGTTTGGAGGTAAAGGAGAGTAGTGGAAAGAAGCATGAGATGTGTAGCTATCAGGTAGTCTATGAACAGCAATAGTTTGTGTAGGTGACTGGTTGTATGATTGTGAGAAAACAAGTGATTGTTTCTTCTTTTTGGCAGGTTACAGGGATGTGAAGAGCAGGAGAGTAAGAGGCCCCAAACTGTACAAAGAAATTTCCTGTTAAACTGCAATAAACTCAGCAGGAGTTAACAAATATAGATCATGGTTGAAATATTTAATCTGTTGTTTGCAACCATAGTTGCCATGTTTATAGATGCAGTTACAAAGATTACATGGCAGTGGGAAGAAAAAGTCACATAAATATGACTACTTTTCTAAGGACTGTGTTAAGAGTGTACTCTCTATATATATTTAAATGGCAAGCTAACAAAGCGAAACGAATCTGAATAAAGGAACATCTAGATGAGTGTTAACTTTAATATCTTCTCTGAAACTGTTGTAATAGTGACGATGTGGTAATATTTTTCCTATTTAAGCAAAATTGTTTGTATACTACTGGAACTGTTAGTCAAGTATATGCCAAACTGTGTGTTAATTAGTATATTCTCTTCTCTAGTGTACCAGCTAATTTGGTTTTTTGCCTTTATTAGCACTTACAAAGGAGCTAGTGAAATTATTCTGTCTCTGAGAGAGACTCCCCCTGCTGTGGTTAATAGTTTGTGTTAAAATTCATCTTCATCCAGAACTCAGGCTTCACGTTTAAGGCAGTTGTTAAGCTTTCACTTATACCCACTGGAGAGAAACCTCTGCCTGCTAATAGTTTAGTATACAAGTTTTCTAATCAAATATACTTCTTTGTTTTTTAAGGTGTGATGAATTACATACTAAAGCAAGAGTGTTGGTTAGATTTCTATTGACTATACAGAAAAACTATACCACCTAGCTCTGATTAAAATTTCTATATTGTACATGCTAACATGAAGTAAGAAGTAATAACTTGATTTCCAGATGGATAAAGTTATATAAAATTAATTACAGCTGTTGTGTTATCCAGATAGATGGATAAAACTGGTAAAAAGGCTTCACATTTTCCCATCTGAATCAATTATCTATGATCAATTTTCTGAACTATTACTTCTGTTTCTCTTCTGGAAGGTATGCAAAAAAAATACTAAAATAATTCAAAACCAAGATCACGAGTCTTGTATTCCTTCCAGAAACATTTATGCAGAGCAAGTGTTAATGCAATCTCCAGCTGCATGAGTCCATCCACACCATTATTATTATTATTACTAATTTTTTTAGTGTCGCATTTAATGAAACAAGACTCCTGAAAAGACCCATACATATTTTTTTCTCCTGCTAGGAAACATAATGAGCAATGCAAAGTTTCTTGCCATGAAGTCTACACAATAATGTTTTCTGCAGCTTTGATTTGTGGATGAAGAAAGTACACAATAAGCAATACACCCTCAAAATACTTAAGGTAAAATAAAACAAACTGTTAACTTATGTGGTAGAGAATTTTCCATTGACCCATGTTACTTGCCCTTCAAAGAACATTACCCAATACAGCAGTCTTTTTATCTAAAGCATTAGCAGTCATTTGTTTGTTAAATGAGTTTAGAGATCTACTTAGACATAATTTAAATACCTTTAAAACTCCATTAGATATGTTTATTGCCAAAATTTAAATAGTATTCTCTTAGTTCTTCTCCATTGCTTTAAAAAATGGCAAATGTACAAATGTCTGGCCATGCCTATAAGCCCCCTGGTTGTCAGTCTTCTGAGGCAAAAGTTTGACACAAACATGGTCTATTGACCACTAATGTTATACAGTAGTAAGTCTCCATTAAAATGGCCACAAGAAAAAAAAAAAAATTAGGAGAGGTAAGTAGAAAGAACCATTCTGTGTTGTGCTGAAGTTTGCAGACCCAAAATGTATCAAGAAATCTCAGGAATTTTTAAGACTTCCATCATATCTACATAAAAGCTGAAATTTCCCAGGCAAAATACCGTAATCAAAAGGGAAATAAAGATTTTATGTCATACCTAACCTTACCAAATAAGAGTTTTAGAATTTTTTATAATAAAGAGTTGTTCAATACAAATGTTTGAACAAATGTTTTACAACACATCCCACAGTTCAGGATGACAGGATATCCAAAAACTGTTTGCAACTTTGTAGGAACCTAGAGAAACCTTGATCTATTTGAGAAACAGAAATAGGTTTGTTGGGTTTTAATTAATAAAACCCATCATCACCAAAAATAGGAGTCTGGGAAACTGAAATAGAAACAAACCCCCAAAACCTAAACAAAATCACTTTGTCATGTCTACTTGCACTAAACTTGATCTATAAGTCAGAAATTATCTAAAATTTATTATTTCAGTCTCTTTCAGATAAGTCTTACAATTCATAACAACCTACATGTTCAGGTACCAGGAAACAAGCAAATAAAATGGGTTGCTAAAATACATTAATAAACAGTATGTAAAAAGGAAAATAATTGGCAGTGCCCTATCATGCCAACAAAATATTGTTATTGGAAAATGCCCATCCAAACTGAATTTTGCAGGAAAAAACATTTAATTTTTTTCCTTTTTTTCAAACACCTCTTTATTACTTAAGATTACTGCATTTCTATATACTAAAATAATCCATGTATTCTTTAATCTAAGCACTGATAAGCATCATTTAACGCCTTATATTTTCAGTCAAGACAAGCTGATTTACTGAACATTCAAGAAGTGAATAGTTAGTCCTTTTGTATACTATTAAATATTTCTACAAGGAAAAAGTTTACACATGATTCAAGTAGATACATGTTTTCCAGAGTAAAGAATTGCTTTATGGGTCTTTTACTTTTTAAAAACCTTTTTTTTCCAAAATACTGTTTTTCTGTCTAAAATAAAGGTAAAAGCATATTTTTAGTGGTTAATATTTTATTTCTGGAAAGTACTAAGAAATTATTTGCCATCTATATTATATTTGTTATAAAGTGTAAATTCTGCATGTGTGATGAAAGCAAGGGCAGTAGAAGAATGAGAGGAGAATCTTCTAACCCAATCCAGTAAAGTCAGATCATCTGTGCAATAGCTCCTGCTAGTGTGTAAAAAAAAGACAAAATTCCCCTCCTTTCTACCCTATTTGCGTAGCTCGTCATTAACCACACTTTCAACAGACTTGACCTTCCCCTTGCTTTTATAAGGAATTCCACAGATAAATGCCACCAGAGAAAAATACACTTTTATTCAAAATGTAGCAGATAGCATGAACCTCTATAAATGTCTAGCACATATGACTACTTGAAGAATTTTTAAAATAAATGTCTCACCATGAAGAGAGTAGTGTTGGCTGAATTAACCACTGTGAAATGCTTCTGCTCCATGTGCTCTCTCTCACCTGGACAGTTACAACTGCAGCATGTAGCTTACCCTCTGTCTGTGTCAGTTCCAAAATCTCCTCACCACTGCACAAAACATAAATCAGATATTGAATTGAGCAGACCTTTTGGACTCTATTCTGGTCATTTACAGTTACACTAGGCTGAATTATACCATGTGCCCTTTATGTGGCCTATGGGATGATTTCTCTGCCAAGAATTCTACCTCTCAGACCAATAAAATGTATGGCAATACAGCAGCCTGGACTGAAAAAAAGGGTTTCATTATTTTTTTATTTTATTAAACAGTTTATCACAGCATACTGAGGCATTTATTCTTCCACCTAAGGATACACAGTCTACTTGAGTTAAAATGTTTGTCTAGAGATGTTATATATGCTAATATATACCAATGTGATTTCATATATTTTCCTGGAGATCAGAAGCTCAGTGTCAGCAGTCACAACATGAGGCAGAGCATACATATATACTTGAAGGAAAATAGTCGAGATGTATGCGCACACCGAAAAATGACTGTGTTACAGACAATTACTCAAACATAAATGTGAAAAACACATTTCTCAGATATAGACATTTGCAACTCTCTGTAAAATAGGATGAAAATACCTGACCTAGGAGGAACACACTAGAAACTAATTGACATCTTGCCACAACATTTTAAAGTTAATATTCATGTAATATTGTGATGTGCTGAGGTTTTATGTTATTATAAGCCAGATGGATTGAATTAATTGATAGATAAATAGATAGGATGTGTTTAACCTGTCCTGAAGTAATATGCACTATGAATGCACTATGAACTTAAAATGAGAAATAAAAAGAAGTGAGATTAAAAACAGATCCAAGGGAGCTGATGAGAAGATTCCTATTAACTTTAAGGAGATTAACTTTACCAAACACCTATTTAAATGCATTGTGGCAAATATGGAATACCGTATCTGTTACGTCAAAAGATAAAATAGTTATTATTTGGCATTTTCAACAGTAGAAACAATATTAGTACACCCTTAAATTATAACATACTAGGTCATGGTACTTCTGTAGTCCCCAAAAGTCAACCATTACCTTCAACAGGAACTAAATGAGTCCTTAATAGATAACTGTCACCTGGTGGAAGCTTTAAAAAAGGCAACATAACAGAAAGAAAATAGATCACTAAACTATGAGAATTGTGCTGTATTTATCTGGATCTGCTACCCTTATATAACTAAAACAATAAAACCCTCACACAGTGTTAATCCAGTTGTCAGGAGGGTTTGATTCAGTTTCTTGCTGTTTGGGGTGGTTGTCTTTTCATTTTCTAGGAGGATTAATATTATATCATTTGAAACAGGTGGTGTATCACTAATTAAAGTGTTTAAGAGCCTATTTGTCACCTTCTTTCTCTCTTTCCCTTCCTCCTTCTGTCTTCTTATAAACTTTACTACTGTAATTTAAGATTTCTGTGCCTAAATAGTAACTTTGGATTGAGTTTGCTTCCATCATTTTACTGTATCTGGTTGAAATGGAGTTAACTTTCTTCATAGCAGCCCACTGGGTGTCCTCTGGGGTGGTGCAGTTTTTCAATCTGTGACTAAAATGGAGTTGATAACAGCAATATTTTGACTGTTACAAAAGCACAGGCTGGGGGAGGTTGGCAGGTATTTCTAAAGGTCATCTGGTACAACCCCCTTCTCAAGCAGGACAATCTACAGCCAGCTGCCCATGGCCATATTCAGAGAGCTTCTGAATATCTCAGCGGCTGGAGACTCTACAATATCCTTGGGCAACCCACAGCAGTACCCCATCACTCTCAAGTAAACAGTGTTTTTTTGTTCAGAGGCCAGTTTGTGGCCACTGCCTCTTGCCTTGTCACTGGCACCACTGGAAAGAGCCTGTCCCTGTCTTCTTTAAATTCCATCAGGAATTTCTGTACATTGATAAGGTGCCCCTAAACCTTTTCTGCTCCAGGCTGAACAGCCTCAGACTATCCTCATAGCAGAGATGCTCCAATCACCACAGTGACTTCTTGTGGTTTATAACAAACTGGAAATTAGGTTCCAAGCAGCCGCTTCCTTTCACCCCATCCTCTCTGGTGAGAAAGGAACAAAAGACTCATACTATTGATTGGGATAACAATTTCCTAGGAAAACAGCATTGGGATAAGGAACAAAAACAGTAACAGCAACAATACTAATAACAATAGAGCATAAAAGAGAGTGATTGCTTGTGGAAGATATTACCACAGCCAGAGACACACAGCTTGCCAAGACAAAGGGGAAAACGGCAGGCATTGCCATGACAGCATTTTTTCCCTTTGAGCCCAATTTCCCTCGAGCCCAAGGCAACAAAACACAACAACAGACAAACCCTTCAAGTTGGACCAGCCATAGCACACCACTGCACCACTCTGTCCAACACTTTCCTCCCCCAGAAAAAAGGAAAATGGTCACTTAAACTCCTAAGGAAGTATCCTTTGTGTGTTGTATTATTTCAGTGAGTTTGTCAGCCTATATTGGCCAGATCCTTTGGTGCTGTAGTGTCACATCTAGAATGGTAATAAATATTAATTTTTATTACAGTAATTAGTAGTTTCTTTGGAGGAAACAACTTCAAAATGAATGTTTTGCCATGCAAAGAGTTAAATTAATCATGCTTCCTGTCTTTCCTCTTTGAATTAGAGTGAAATTAGTCAAGTGGGACCCTTCAGAAAGGGACACTAAAGGGCCTCTAATGTTTATTGCTCCCATTGAAATGAACTGAATTAAAGCATCCTAATGTTTATTGCTCCCTTTGAAATGAATACAATTAACAGAGACAGAACACCTGATGGTATTATCATGCCTGGTTCACCTAGCCCAGACAACACATTACCTAATGCTAAACTGACTCACTTTGAAGAGAAGCACACATTTCTTACTGAAATTAATCCAAAAATTCTTTTACTTGCCTTTCATATATCCAGACAAATAATTTGACTATATTCCATACATATTTATGCGTTTCAGCTTCAAAATCTAACACACAGTTTGTTGTATTATTGTTCCTAATGAGAATGAATTAAAACCCAGCAGAGACCTGACCCAGAACCTTTCACTTCCCCTTAACCGTCAGTTTGACTTTCTGTAACACTGTGATCAACTGAATCCTAAGTGGGAGTTGACACTGTCTCAACTTTCTGCAAATGCAGGTAAAATGGAATGTGAACTACCTGAAATTCAAAGCTGATGTAACCTGGTTCTGCACCATTACACATAATTGGTATCTTCAGCTTCGTATAGCTGCAATTTCATTTCTTTAATAGCATGGACTCTGATAAGAATCGTGTTGTGGACCTTATTTTTTTGTCGTTTTGGGTGAGGGTTTTTTCTCCTCTCCCTTTCTGGTATCACAGCTAACTTCCTGCAAAATGCAAAGTTCATTTCTGAAAGAAATCCTGTCATTGGTCTTTAATGGCAGGTTAATGGGCTGTGAAATGTCAAATTTTCAAGACTGATTTTGTTACAAGAAGAAGTGTTCCTTATGCCTTTTCTCTGGACAGAAAGGATCTCTTCCTTTAAAATACCTTAATACTCAGCACATGAGAGGAATTGTATCACAAATCATATATAACAATGAGATTTTCTTTATTTTCTTCCCATATCAACAGCATTTTGAAAGAACTGCTACCTCAGGTACCATTTGCTATTCCTTTGTGAATCAATAAAACTTCCTGCCATAGACTAGAGGATGTGCCTGCTGTGAACTTACAAATATTAGGTGAAAGGATTCACACACAACACATCATCTATAAGTCAGTATTTTAACCCACTGTCATCTGCTGCATAATTTCTCTCATTATTTGACATATTTTCTCCATATTTTCCATTGTGGTCTGGACTTTTCATTATGCATCTTCCATATGTATGATGCATGGGTGTGTGAGCAGTGTATATACTCATACCTACACATACAAACACACACACACACGTGTATATATACACATGCATACACAGATGTGCATGTAGTGCCCATATAAACATACCTATAAAGAGAAACTCTAAGAAAGAAAATGAAAAAGACTATGAATGAGGAAAATATTTCCCCTGATTTTAAAGGCATACAGACTGTGGCCATTTATAACAGTTTGGTACTGCATGCAGAGAACTTCAGAAGCATTTTAATGAATCATAAAATGATTTTCCAAAATAAATTATCTACAAACTTTGCAGAACTTCAGTGTGATTCCTCTAGGAAATGTTAAAACAGCAGTTTAGGAAAAAAACACAGAAATATTTGCACAGCTAATTAATATCTACAAATTCAATTGTTAGTCTTAGGAAACAGATTGCTTACATTTTTTTCTGAAACTTGGCAAGGTAACATCATTCTGTCTCTTCAGTGTTCCTTTTTACTGATGTAATATCAAGGCAGTCTATTCAAATTAGAGTAATTTCTAAACATAAATGTGTCAGCATACCTTTCCAAAACACATTTCATTCAGACTATAACTTCATTTTTTTCTTTTATACAATATCTCTGTACCAAATGTGCCTGAAAGACTTCAAAGAAAACAAGTCAATATTTGAAAACAAAGCAACAACTGTAGAAATTTTAAAAATCAAAATAATATTTATAAAGTGCTCCCCTCCCCACCTCCCATGTCTGCCTGCACCACAACCAGAAGGTCATTATTTCAGGGATATAATAAAAATGCTCTTTAAAGATAGAATCTTTTTTAAAGGTTATTTGACTATTAAATATCACCAGTGTGTCTCTCAAACCTACTCCAAAAAGTCAGTGATGCTGGGCAAAGCCAAAAGGCAAGGTTTTTGCCTTTCCCTACCCCACTCACACATCTGCTCATACAGAGCACATCCCTGTCCCCATACTCTAAAAGGCCTGCAGTGTTTAACTGGGAATGCAATTTTCCTCGAGTTCTCAAGTGGGCATTTAGTCCAGTTCAAAGCCTGACTGTATGTGTCCAGGTTCAAGAGTGAAGCCATGCAGCCAGTTACAGTGTCACTGTGAGTGGTTATGCTTTAGGGGACATAGAAACACTATGTTAACAACAGTCACAGAGGATAAGCTCAGAATGATAAAATAAATTCAGGATCTTTTGCCCTGGCTTTCTAATTTTGAAACTTTAAGGTACATTCAGGCCCTCTGGTCTTCAGGCTGTGCTCTGCAGCCCCAAGGTGAGAAAGATTTTTATGGGGTTCTGACCTAAGAAGTTGTCAGCAGGGGAAAGTTTTATATCAAATGATTAAAAAAAATGCAAAGCAGTGAGAATTGCCAACTTGTCTTTGAATCAAAAGTAATTTTTTTTCCACACTATTTGTAAGTAAATTTCAAGCAACTGTCTATAGCTTTTCTCAGCAGAAACTGTTTCTTGTAAAGGCCTGAAACATGGACAGAAACTATTTAGCACAACAATTAAAGGACAAATATTCATCATCTTGCAGAGAAAAATAACCTGAGTTCTATTTCAGCTTCGAACTCATCCATCATTTTTGAAGAGCTAATTGACATATATATCATATTTTATTTCACATAACTGCTTACTAAAAATAGCATTAGATATGCATTTATTAATGGCATCCTTATTAAACACTAATATTACAAATATCATTAGGGTATCACGAAATTTTGAAGACTTGCCATTCTTTAATATACTTGATTTCATGCGAGAAAATTATTCACCTGCTACATTTTGGAAATGTTAGAACTTCACGAGGTTCTCATCTCAGCAGAGATGAGAAAACCCCTCTAGGACTTCTTAGGACTCATGAATTCACTGTCATTCACTTTCATTAGGTGTAGGATGAAAAAACTTTGAAAATTGTCAATATTTATACATTTATATTTAGATATTCTGGCATTTCCTGCATGAGTGCGATCAATTCAAGAGAGAAATGAAAGCTGACATTTTTCTGTTGGAAATTTTTCTGCTGAAATTAATTAAGATTTCTTAAACTCACAAACTTTGATAGCATTTGTACAGGTTTGAAAGCAAACCAGTGACTCCAAGTCAGAAATACAATTTAATAGGGAAAAGGTAAAATAAATGCAATAGTACAAAAGCGAACCACTGACAAAGTCAGAATACAACCTGGCACCCTGTCAGTCAGGGTGCTGGTAGCAGTTCAGATGAAGTGGTCCTGTTAAAGCAGTGATCCTGTAGAAAAAGAGTCTGGTCTTCGTCTGAAAGTCCAGTGGTGGCTCTTGTCCTCTGGAAATCCAGTGGGAAAAGGCTGTCTGTGGTGTTTGGAATCCTAGTTTATATTTAGGATGGAATGCTTGGTTTCTCCCTCTGGTGGAGCTTCTCACAATGGGATGATAAGGCATTGATGGGCCCATTAACAAAAGATTATCCAGAGGCAGTTATCTATGAGCCATGGGCAGGGTCCTTGATTGCCCATTAAACAAAGATAGCTCCCAGAGGGAGGAGGCAAGGAAAACACTGCCCCACCTGGTGCCAGATGGTTATAGAATAAATGCTTTTGAGCACGTCTTACACTGTAACCTAGGACAGCATTAAATACTTAATTTGATATTTTCATTCAAGAAGTTTTAGAGCAGGCAAATATAAAGACTGCTTTTACTTCAGTTATTTGACATCTATCACTAGGAGTAAGATTTCCTAAGAAAGAACTGTCTTCTTTTTTTTCAGCAAATATTCTTATAGTTCCTCAGATGTAGTAAG
This sequence comes from Aleadryas rufinucha, assembly GCA_013397815.1. Classification (NCBI taxonomy): domain Eukaryota; kingdom Metazoa; phylum Chordata; class Aves; order Passeriformes; genus Aleadryas; species Aleadryas rufinucha. The sequence continues at coordinate 792,520 of VZTH01008962.1, read as the reverse complement.
TTTCTAATTATGATTCTCCCTGCAGGCCTTAAATATTCTTCCTTAGATATTTGCAAGTACAATTGTCTTCTGGAAACCCTGTTCATAATGTTTACCAAAACTAATTTTAGGAGTCTATTTTGACAGGTGATTCAGAGTCAAGATTAACTCAAGTGTTCTGAATCCTCTCTAGACTCAGCTCTTTCTCGTCAAAGATTATAGGTTTATAAGCCTGTATAGAATAAGCACCTATAGTGAACAGACAGCCATCTGTGCAGAACATGTACATACTCCCCAATATGATGAATATATTGCTGTTACAAGTGCCATAGAGATGTCAACTTAAATATTGAACAATACTATTCCAGTGTTACAGCCCAAGTGACGTGGCTATAGCACGAGCAAGTAATAGATACGTGCTTGTGGCCAATCATTAGGGGTCCTGATGACTTTTGTTATCAACAGGACTCACTCCTACTTTGCATAATTTATTCTTAAAAATGTTACTTGAATATATTAAAGAGCACCTAGAGAGCTAAAGGTTTCTGAGGACCAAATTCTAGTGAGGAAATACAATGGGAGTGTTTCCCATTTGACAGTGTTTTAGAATCTTAAACTGATGCCAAAATCTTGTAATTAGCAATTTTTAACTTGGATAAATACATAGAAAATAATTAAATGTAGTGAGAAAAGGAGCTAGGATTTACCACAGAAATATATATGTAATTTCAGTTAACTAGAACAGGGAGTTAAGGAAATGCAATCTGGTAGCAAAGGAGGTACAAAGAATGGCACATAGGAGAGGACGGTGGGAGAATTTAAAATTGATCTATAAAGCTGACAGAGGACGATGAGATGTACCAATACAACAGAAGCCTTCTGGAAGCAATAAGGCAGGAAGTGGTGTTAAAAGACAAATAAGCAGAGGTATGGAGAGTTGAGGGGCTAACTACCTTCCAAACCAAGACACAAGCAAACACAGAGATAACAGAAAAAGCCTGAAACACCGAAACTCTTTGGATATTCACTTCTGAGGATAAAAAAAGGCTGGTAAACTCCAGAGGTGTCTGACAATACTAAGTCTCTGACATCAAGGAGATAACATTTTGGACGGAAAACAAGTTAGGCGACACAAAACTTAAGGAGGCATATGGACAGATTTGTGCAACCAGAACAGAAGAAAAATGTGGAAAGAAAAGACATTACAGACTTCTAGAGAATAATGCATAAAGGAGGGAAGAACTAGCAATGTGAATGCTGTTTGTGGTATACTTGTCTAAGATGTCTGTATTTTCCCACTTTTAAACTGGGAACAAGTCATGTTTGTTAATAATTTACAGAGTTGGAAATTTAACTGAGAATCTGGTCACTAAGGAAAACATGGAATGGCACATTGTGTAGAATGTTTGTGCTGCTATAATAAATGAAGGATTCCAGAGAGAGATTAAGAAACATAGGTATGAATGGAGAAGTAGAGCAAAAAGTGGAAGAGTGGGAGGTGAAGAAATAGGGTAACTAACAGGGAAGGATGCAGGTAGTGAGGTGAAAATGTAGAAAACATTAGTTATATGATAATTATTACAGGAGTAGAAAGATCCAATGATATAACTATTTTTCAAATTAATTTAAAATTCAAGATAATTTAAAATTTAAGATAATTTAAAATTCAAAAACTAAAAAAAATAAATTAAAGATTAAGTTCAGATATAAATATACAGTGCAGAGGAAGACAAAGAGAAAGAAAGGTAATATGTCTGATAAACAGAGGGGAAGGTTAGTGGGAAAGAGAAATTAAAAATGTAAAAGTATATGTGAGGGTTTTGAATTCATGAAGGAAAGGGAGGCAGATAGAAACCAATCACTTTAATAAGGATGAAGCTGTATGTCTAATACAAATGAGCCATGAATCCATTTGCTTAATGGAAAAATGTGTCCACAAAGTCTTCATTGAAGCAGGTCATGAATAATCAATGTATTATGTACATGCTTCCATTAGTAAAGGCTGATGATCTGCAGTGTGCTGGTGGTGTGGATCACGGATGTCTTGACCAAGTAATTATTGCCAGAAAATCACAGTTATGTAAGTGGTAGAAAAATAAATGTGTATAAATGAAATACACTAGTAAAACAGAAATCGCAGTGCTTTTTTCCTTCCCTGGTTTGATGCTAAGTGTAAGAATCACCAAAAAACAGACAGCAAAGGACTTTCAGAGAAATATTCAGTCATGTTTATTTGGAGCCCTGTTCTTTCTCTGCTTTGATCCCCAGAATCAGATGGGTTGCAAGAATAACAGGGAAACACTGGAGGAGTTATTTTATTAATCTAGTCCTCTCCTCAGAGGATCAGAACAACCATCGGATTAGGAGGATTAATTTAGTGAGAGAAAGTCACAATCTCTGTTTTGAAAAAAACATCTACAGAGCATAGAGTCAGATAGCTTATGCAGTAAAAAAATGGGACTGCTGATTTTACCACATATTCTACTGTGTTACAAAGTTCCATATTTTTCACACCTACTAAGATTCACTCTACTGAATTCAGAGCACTTTATGGCCTATGACAATTGCATTTGTTCTCTATTGATGCCTGAGATGGCCACCTAAAAACCAGACACTAGACAGGAATAAGGGAATAAATGTAGGTATTTATTTGAAGGGCCTCAAAGGTACACCTTGGGCAGGCCAAAGGCGACACCCAAGATGGATCCCGAGTCATGAGTTCTTCACACTTCTATAAGTTTGGTTCATTTGCATATCAGGGTTAATTCTCCAATTAAAGCTTCAGTTAATGACGTAATTTCCCCAAGTTTACCCCTCTTCCCAAGATGTTGATTTGCACATTTTGGGCGTAGGACGATCTGGGTGTCCTTGGAGAGCAAGCTCAGAGAGGCTTGTTCTGTCTAACTACCATGAGAGAAGAGCAGCTAACAGGCCACAAGAAACTTCAGTGTTGCATACTAGGCAGTACAGGATTTGAAAAACATAAAAGTTAAAACCTAAAGCATCACTATCCCTTAGGAATTTTATAACTGTATGAAAATTAGGGGGACATATAAATAACTAATAAATGGTAAGACTTTTTTACACAAATTGTGTACTTGTAACCATGGTTTTCCAGCAAGGAAATTAATGGGAGTTTTTTTTAATCTTCTTGGGGAAGCAAACTTATATTGGGTTAGTCCTGCAGAACTCACAGCTCATCCTAAGGCCCAGCTCAGTGTGTGGTCTCACTCTAAGGATATACATGGATGCAGGGAATCAGTGGCATTCTGGCAATATCTGTTCAGTCACATTCTCTTCCTACAGCTAGAGCATCATCAGAGGAAACCATTTATAGCAAAGGATTTGCAACCAGATTGTGAAAACAGATGATCTACTGCTCCTGCCTCCGGCCTGCTACCAAATTCCAGCTGATCCAAAATATTTAGGAAATCTCCAGTACAGATGGGCTCCAGTAGCAACTGGATGTCTTCATAAGTGCTCTACACTTGTTTAATCCTTCATGGATGGCAAAGTCCATTGCTCAGTTCAACTCAAGCAGTAACATTTTATTGGCATGACAAGATCTGCCAAAGTATAAATTAGAGAGACAACATCCTCAGGGGGTCTGCACAAGATAAAAAGGACCTATACTCAGTGTTTCTACTCCTTTCTGTAAGTCCAAGTGGGGCAGTAGCAATTTAGTCCAGTTTAGTGATAATAATTTGAAAATTACTTCTTCAGGAAGATGTAGCATCACATTCTTCTAAATTACAAGATGCCAAATACAGTTCAATGATTCTTTCTGTGTGTTTATCCCAGAAACTCTAATTTTATTTTTCTCTTTTAAAACAAAAATATGCAAGTATCTTAACTATATAAAGCTTTTTACTTATGCAAGCAAGGACGATTAATACATTAATAAATGTTATTTATCTTGGTTTTTCCTAGTAGGTTAGGGCAATGGAGCTACAAGAATTTTTAATAACCAAAGAACTTGGGCCATGTATTCCAAAAAGAGAAATAAAGGCTTTTTCCAGCTTTGTGAATCTCAGACTACCAAAAAAGTCATAATTAACAATTATGAGATGTTAAAGTATACCTCGGTCTTTTTGCTTGCCATTTTTGTTTTGATCTTTTGTGAGAGTATTCACACATTTTGCCACAACTAAAAAATGTAAACTAAGAAGCGAAGTAGAAAATGTTAGTCAAAATAAAAAAAAATTGTACTAGTTTGTACTATTATAAATGTCCTCCCCGTGGCTGATAAAATTATTCTGCTAAAAGACCAAATGTATATATGAACGTAGGAAATTTTCTCTAAATGGAAAAAATGAATCATTTTATGTTTCTCCGTCTCTCTTATAAGTAACCCTTTTGAGACTGCTGGTCATTCTCAGTCTCTGGATCTTTTTCTAATGAATCAATGTCTTCTGGGAACTAGTGAGGTTTCAATAACTCCAGTAGATTCAGAACAAGTTATTCCACCTGTCTCATGGATTATAACTTTGTTAAAGTCAGAATTTGTGTTTGTGTTTTTCACCTCTGGTTTGTGTCTGGCAGCCTGCCCTCTCTTCCAGCTCTTTCCCACTCAGGTTCATTTAGTTCATTACTCTTGCCTAAGGTGGAAGAACTTGCACCTGCCTTCAGTGGAGTGAAACCTGTCTGTCACAGTCACTTCGAGTTTGAAATCTGTTCCCCAATCTGCTTACAGCCAGACGGAGCCTGGTGCTCTGCATAGATGTCATTAGCAAGGTCTTCATTCCATTTTCCAGGCTGTTGGTGGAAATACTGTGTTGTTAAGGACCTACTGGACCTAAACAGATTTATTTGCTGCATCCTTCTGTTTTAAGAGTGAGTCCTCGATAATCATGCTCTTAATACAGGTTTCTACTCAGTTTTCTATTTATGTTATCTGATCCATGTTTTCACAGCTTGTAAATTGCCTTGTACAGCAGTGCCAAAGACGTACCAAACTCTCTCTGTGTACATTTACTGCTCTTCTTCTATCTTCATGGCCTGTTACCTGCTTCTGCAAGGAAAGTACAGAGGCTTGTCATAATTTAGTCTTGAAAACTTGATTTTGAATTTTGCTTGCTGTGTTTTCATCTAGGCACTTTCCCGCCTCCCTGATTTCTGAAGAGTTAAAATTAGGTGGCCTAGGTCTTTAATATCCTGGCCTTTCCTTCTCTCCATCTTTAAGGTGAGATTGTATTTTGTTTTTTCTTTTTTTCCAGAACCTCATTCTTTGTCCAGGCACTCTCAGAGTGAATTTCACTAAAAAATTTTAAAAATTTGTTACTTTTTCATTTGCACCCAACATCATCACTTGTTTTCAGAGATATTTATAAGTGTGTGCAATTCCCCACTTGCCCTTTTTTTTCCCCTCTCTTTGGAGTCCACAATATATTTATTCTCTGCAGATCAAGTTCTGTCTTTAGCATGCAAACAAGAATTAGGGCCACTCCTCACTACATCAGGGTTGACCTCAGTTCCACAGGACTGGAAGAAAGGCAAAGCTGGAATGCATACTTTAAAAATTACTCATATAGAGTCTCAAGAGAAATACTTTAATGCTCCAGAATTTTTTTAAAATATCATAATTGCTATAACATGTAAAACTATGCTTTATTAATGGCACTGGCAAAACTTCTGTCAACACTATAAAAACTTTCTCATTCTTGTATATTCTTCCTTTATTGGGTTACTAAAAGTCCGCTGCTCAAGATTAAATTTAGACAGACCTTCAAGCCTTAAAATTTGTGGGTTATCTTTATTTTGCCCAAACCTGTCACAGTAGTCCTAATTCCAATACAGGTAAGTATAATTTATTCAGCCATGTAAAAAAATTCTAAATTTTTCTTCCAATAGCACAATCAATCTTGAAATTTCAACTGCTGTGGTTTTGTGATATGGATATATTTTTTGCCATTTATCTGGAAATGTCTTCTATTTACAAATTGGTATCTCAGCATTTTCATATACTCAGTAGATATTTATTCGGTTTTTCGGGTTTTCCATTGATTTTTTTCAAATATTTCCTCTTCACTGGAACATGCACAGGACCCTGAATCCCTGTAGGTGGCTGGTGATGTCCTATTGCACGTCCTATAAGTGCTCATCTGACTTGATAATTCTTTATAATTGCAGAGATATTAGGAAAGTCCCTTCTTATTCTAGACTTCAAATAGACAATGGTTTTTATCTTGCATTTTTGTTCAAAATTTGAGGAGGTGCAAGGTCCTGAAACAATTTTTGTTTAGCAATTTGTTTTAACTGCTATACCTTTTCTATAGGTATGTGCCTATACAGTGGTTCCTTACCCTCTGTTCTGTTTAATCATACGTAGAGAATGTTGCACATATTCCTTTTGGATAACGCTGCATTTTTAACTCACTTATCATCTTCTTTAGAACAAGAACTACAACTAATAGAGCCGCTATTTTTCATTGTGTCTCTTCAAAGACCATGAAAGAAGTCAGAGATTGAGATTAGATGCAAAAAACCAGAGCCCAGATTAGATTGCAACTAGGTGTCTCACTCCTTGAGGGGCTAGCTAGGAAAAACAAAATGAAGCCAATATTTTAATCTGATAGAGAAATGCATACAGAAATGAGATAGTAAAAGTATTTATTGTGTCTATTTAAAAAATTTAAAATTTCACTTAACAGTGGTAGGCCTTACTCCCACGAAAAAATGATTCTCTTTTGGAGAGGTCAGAGGAGGAACCAGTATCCAACAGCTTTAATGGTGAGACCCTTATTTTTCTGAATGTGCCACAGATTTGAGATATTTTGTTCTATTTCTAATAACACCATCATATTTATTATTAAAATTTTGAAGGCATGGTAAGGTTATGCAATGCTTTGAAGGAGCATTAATAATTGGGAATTCTTTGCCAGCACTTTAGAAGGCTTTAAACCCAACTATCACATTTCATGCAGCCAAACGTGTAAGTGATAAAATATAGTCAGGACCCAAATGAATAAATGAATAATTGCTTTTGCAGAATAAAAGTAGTTTCTGACTCTGCAGACATTGGCTTTGATAAATACAGCTGCCACCTAGGATAAAGCTGATATTGCCTTTCAATGTGTGGCCTTATTAAATAGAGATCTTGCTACAGGTCTTAGTATAGCATGTGGGACATATTTGATTAGTTACCAGAATCACTCAGGGTGCATTGGTTTTCTTTTCTTTAGAGGTGTGGGCCGGGAGCTATTTTTTTTTCACAATAACCTACTGATTTCAAATTGCTGTTTGACATACATTGTTCATTAACATTTCGTATCTTCATTGATAAGAGAGATAAATACCTCCCTCGGCTAGTAATTGCCTATAGAGTTTAATGCCTTCAGATCAAAGAATCCAATACACTGAGCAGATTAGAAGCTCTTTTAAAGATCTGGGATTAGTAGGGCTCCATAAATGATCTGAACCTAAGGTTAGTTCTACAAAGGGGCTTCATGCTAGTCTTTGCAATGTAAGCCTCTGGGTTTCTGGCACTGAAGGTGGCATCCAGACTCTGCATTAGAGGCTTTTATTACTTTAGTGATGCTTGAAGAAAGTTTGGTGCTTTACACTAGAAATCATAAGAACCAGAACAGTGAGGACCTCACTAAAAGTTTCTGAAAGCTGGCAAGTGCAAAAGGCTGTAAATTAGTGCCTGGTTGCACTATCCAAAGCAGAGGAGAACTTCCTTGATGACTCTGTTGGCCCTAGCCCAAAACCTTCCACAGCAGACTTCCTTCCTCACTTCTTTTACAGTTGGGGAAGTAGGGTGTGACTGCTCCTTTTGCACAATTGACAACTGAATAGCACCAACAAATACCCTGAACATGGGAGGCCTGAGTCTGATGTCTCACTCCGCTGACGAATTTTCAAACAGGCTTCCCCCATCTTCCTGAAAATTGTTCTAGTTGCCAGGCCGCTGGACTCAAATGGCTTATGAAGGCACTGCATTCTGCATACTATGTGACATCGTAAAGACCAGAAAGCACTGCACAAATAAAGGCCACAGGAGTGGTCAGTGCACATCTCACAGCACTGGGACAGTTGGATGATAGCTGAGGTCTGACTACCTACCAGAATAGGTGATACTATCAGCAAATTTGGCAAACACCGTAAATATTTGGTTGTTATGGGAGAAGGTTGCAAGGACATCAGCCACTGCAGTAGTTCTCTCGTCAACAAAAGGGAATGTTATCTCTTGTTTAGCAAAGAGATAGCCAGCTAGTCTGTTGTGCTCTTTATATGTCTGTTTTCCTCTTTTTTCACTCTCTTCAACACCTTACTGTTTCATTAAGCCAGTTGATTCATCATTTGAGAGTGGAGAAGTACAGCTCACTGAGCACCCAGACAGTTTAATTTAATTTTCTCAGGTTTTTAGATGGGGGCTCAATTTGATGTGACCCCTAGAAACTGAACCCAGCCCTTGCTGTTGCTAATCAAATCCTGGCAGTCTGTTACATCAGCGAGAAGAATTTCAAATTGTAGTAGGATTAGTTTGTTAGAAAAGTTTATTTTGTTAGAGCTGACATGATAATGAACCTTCTCTTTATCCATTTCAGCAGATAGAAAATTTGATCTTGGATATAAACAACTTTGTAGTGAAGAACCAAAAAAATTACTCTACTTCTTCATTTACTTATAGCAAAGTAGTTTCAGTACAATAAGGACAAAAGCTGGAATATCTGACTTTCAGACCTTAAGGGTTTGTCTGCACTTTTGAATTTGTTTGTTTTATTTTGTTTATTTAGTGCTATTTTGCACTTGAAAAATTAGATTTACTTTTTTTCTTATTCAGTTATGGTTATCAATTTCTGTGTGGGATAGAAAGGTGATGAGTTATCCCTTATGACTTTGTCTCAGTATTCTGCTGCATTCATCAGGGTAATTTTGACTCTAACAAATGCAAAGTATGGATTTCGCAGGAAAATAAGGTTCAGGTCTCTAGTAGGGCAGAACTTGTGCTGAAAATGAAAACAAGTTGATACCCAATTAAAGAGCTGTACACCTCAAAGAGGGATAAAATTTACTTTCAAATGCATGTGTTTAACGCATGGAATTGATATTTCACAAAGTCACAGACATTATTTATCCTGTGGATGAGAGTTTACCATATAATATTTCTTGAAACATTTGTTATTGATTTTAATGATGTTTAGCTTTGTGAACAGAGTCAATGTAACATCCGTTTATCTTTAAGTAGAAGTCTGGGAAAGCAAAAATCTTGCCCTGCCTTTCCAAATGGTTTTCTGTTCTTTCACCTTTACTCAACTGGCAAAATGTACTTTAAGGATTTCATTTTCCTCTGAACTGTGAATCTGTTGCCCAAGGCAAGAACCAACAAATGTGTGGTCAAATCCATTCTAGCAAGTCTTATTTTCTTTGATAATGGCAACTTTGATCTCCCCAAGAAACCTATTCGGGGAAATGTTCCGTGCAATTCTCACTGGTGCTTAAATTGATTAAGCAAAAAACAGAAACAGAAAAATTCTTTGCATTGTCGAGATGCTCAAGGTGAGACAGCAGTGTGCACTTGCAGCCCAGAAGGCCAAACATGTCCCAGGCTGCATCAACAGAAGTGTGGCCATCAAGTCAAAGGGAGATTATTTCCCTCCCTCTATTTTGTTCTCATGAGACCCCAGCTGGAATGCTGTATCCAGGTCTGGGGTCCTCAGCACAAGAAGGACACAGATCTGTTGGAGCGAGTCCAGAGAAGGGCCACAAAGGTGATCAGAGGGCTGGAGCACCTCTCCTATGAACACAGGCTGAAAGCTGAGGTTGTTCAATCTGGAGAAAAGAAGGCTGCAGGGACACCTTGTAGCAGCCTTCCAATACCTTAAGGGGGCCTACAGGGAAGCTGGAGAGGCACTTTTAATAAAGGACTTTTGGCAAGGGCCTGTAGTGATAGGACAAAGGGGATTTAACACTGAACTGAAAAAAAGTAGGTTTAGATTAGATTTTAGGAAGAAATTCTTCACTCTTAGGGTGGTGAGGCACTGGAACAGGGTGCCCAGCAATATGGATGCCTCATCTCTGGAAATGTTCAAGGCCAGATTTGATGGCTTCCCAAGCATCATGTTCATGGTCAAGTGGAAGGTGTTCCTGTTTATGGCAGAGGGGTTGGGGACTAGATGATCTTTAAGGTCCCTTCCAACCCAAACCATTCTATAATTCTATGGTTCTAAGATTTTGATTGGTTTGCAATTTCCAGTCCTGAGAATTACAAATCAGCCTTTTTTCAAAGGTGATTCGATACAGGATAATTTCTATAGTGAAAATATACACCCATAATTTACAACAGGCTTTTCTTGAACTCAAACCAGCAGCTCTTTGAATGGAAGAGTCATATTACTACTTTATGGATAGTAAATTCTTTTGATATATTTTTCCTCTCAAAACAATTTCTGACATTGTACTAACTTAAAATTAAACAAAAAATTCAAATATCTTCATCTACTAAAGAAATATGGTTACCTCAATAAATTGGTTGGAGCATGGTGCTAATAACACCAGGGTTGTAGGCTCAATCCCCGTATGGACTGTTTACTTAGGAGTTGGACTCAATGATCCTTGTGGGTCCCTTCCAACTCAGAACATTCTGTGAAATTACCATGTTCTAGAAAAAACTTTGGTTTATTAACAATTTAGAAATTAAAATAGAGAATATGTTACCCTCCAAGCAAGCTTGGAAGGGATCATTTCCTAAGACTACTAGACTTTTAAATAACATTAGTGAGAGACTTTTATAACATTGACCCCTGCCTTTAGACAGCAGGAGAGCCTTAATGAGCTTGAAATGGAACTATGCATAGAGCCAGAAGGTAAAATTGAAAGAGCAAAGAAGGATGTGGTACGCAAACTTCCAGCGTCCAGTATCTATAGCAGCTTTTTCCCTCTGAATCTGATTTTGCCATGAAGAAATTTGAGTGCTGGACATTTTGGCCCACTATTTCAATGGAGGCTTTTTAAAATCATGTATCAGTTTAAACACTGGGGTTTTTAAATCACAAAAAAAAGTAAAAATATTTCCTCAGGACGGAAAGAATTCAGTTTATTAAAATGTGGTTTGGTGGACTGTTTTAAAAGATATCAATGAAGGGGGGAAAATCTTAAAACATTCCCCTTTACTGTTCCTAAAATTTTGTCTTTTTTGACGACCAAAGTCCATCCTTTTGACATCCATTAGCATTGAAGGCATTCTGCAGGCCATTCACAATTATGCATCTGAGCCCTGTCGTAAAGCAAGTAAAGAATTTTAGTTTCTGAATGAAAAAACATTCATGAATAACTGTGTTTCCATTGTTTCTAATATCAAACAGAAAAAAACTCCAGTAAATTGGTTTTGGATTAGAAACAAATATTCAGTAAAATCAAGAGAAAAAAATTTAGTAGTAAGTAATATGTTTGTGTATCTAAAATAGATCATTTTAATCTTTTCGCTTCCATTTTTTTTCAAGGTAACAAAAGATAAAGTAAATGAATTGCATTTTTAAACTGAAATATTAATGCAGTTTCAGAAAGTCTTAAATTATTTTTCAGAAAGGTCTTTTAAAAGCTCTAATTGAAACAATTTTGCAACTGACAAGAAATTTTTAAATATTTCAACTCCAAAGAAGGAAAACAAAAAGACTATTTACAATAGCTCTCCAGACTGAAAGTCTAATTTGTTGTTATCTAAAAATGATCACATATTATGTCTTCAAAAGACTTGTGCTTTACTATATTCTGATGGAATTCTTGTAATGATTTTGTTCAGCAGCATAGAAACAGTGGTGGGTCTCATCTAAGATTTGTCAAATGAGGTGAGATGCTCATGACCTGCTGTGGATTGACCTCTGAGTTTGCTTAATATATTATGATTTTCTACCAATTTACATACTGCAACTGCACTGCAAACTGCATCTCTTGAATGACTTTTTGATTAAGAAGAGAAACTAAATGTAGCTCTAGACTGTACATGCAGCTCCATGTTGAGCCAACTGTAGCTACAGGACCATTCCCACAACTAATGGGTGATGCTGCCACTCTTCTTGCCTGAGATTTCAAAAACCTCCACAGAGTCACAGTGTAATCTGACTGCTGAGGTGAGCCAGGCTGAGGGTCTAAGTACACTTTAAGTGGATTACTGGAGTTATGTGACCACTTTAAATTCAATTGCCTGTGCAAGATCTCTGGTATGGCTTAAGAGACTTAGGCTAATATGTGAGTTTCCCACAGTGAAACTGAGGGGCACATTCAAAAAATCATGGTCCACTGGGAGGTGGGCTGCACTGCAACTTATCGCAAACAAAGACAAACACATGCACAGGACTGTGACTGCCATTTCCCAGTCAAAACTGATAGCTTGTCGTGTACTTCTCTCCCAAACTGCTCTCCCACTGGTGTCTGTGTTTGATTTACTGCCAGCAAGGCAGAAAGTGAGAGACATTCACATTGGCAGGCCCCAATGCTCCCTGTAGTCTAGTGGTATCGAGCTATTTTCAGCCTCCTCTGCCTTTCTCACTTCTAGTTCAATGGTTAGCATATCTCGTATATAAAATATGCTATCTCACATTTTATAGCATATCTCATCTGAGAATAAACCATTTCGCTTTATACACTGCTTTGGGTCATGGGAGAAGCCTCACGCCAAATCTCATCCAAGGAGATGGCAACTTTCTTTCTCCAGTGACAGGAGAGATCACTGTCTAAGGTCCCAGCTGAACACACCTCAGGTCTTTGCCTTAGTCGGGTGCTATGACAGTCATGTAACAAATTTTCAGTTTCTGCTGAGAATTCTGAGCATTTTTTTAGAAGGAGAACAGAAAAAGATGTTTTTGCTGCAGTAAATTGCATGTCTCCTCCTTCCTACCTCAGTTTTAAAACCTGATGTCTTCTCTGTACATAAATTCTGGTAAGAGGGTATCTGTTACCATTTTGTTCTTCAGTCAGAAAATCAGTTTCTAATATTACCCAAACCACTCCATGTTAATCACGTGTAGAATATTACACATTCATTCATTCATTCATTCATTTTTTGTATTGTATTTTTTGTGAACACCTGGAAAATATATTAAAGCCATTCTATGACAGCACAGTGAGATATATAGTTTGTGCAGCCTCATTTTTCAATCAATGAGAATTAAGACTAGAACTCTCAACCTGCTTAAAATGCATAGAAATTGTGAACACCTTGTTTCTAGGCTGATGCTGCACTTTAATGTCCATGCAACATATATTCAACAAAGTGTTTTAGTTCTCAGATCAAATTATCTGGATGAGATTGGAGCTCAATTGCCCTTGTGTCATAAGACAAACACAGGACTATTTCTCACAGCTCTCTAAAAAAGACTCTATGTGAATAGCAAATCAGCTGCACAAAGACAATGAGCTACAGAATTTATCAGAAATTTTAAAATCCAAAAATTAATAATGTCTTAGACCTTATAACGTTGAGAAAGGGCTATTAATGCCATAAAGGAATGGAAAATAATTTAACTTGCACTGGCAGAATGAATTGTTATGTTCAGAATTCCTTTATTTCTCTACAAAATTACAGTACACCATTTTCAGCTAATAGAGTAGCCCAGTGTTTCAGCAAGGGAATGCATATACTAAAACGGCACCCATAGATTATCAGTTATTTTGTATTAATACTTTTGCATTTCCAAATCTACCTTGATGCTTACAGTTTTTAATCATCTTTATTTGCTAGAACAATCTAGAATAGTATTTTCAGTTTTGTTTTACATTTGTTTTTTATATAAATTTATTTCTGAAATAGCATGATATTGGAGTGGTCCTTGTACTAAAATACATATTCCACAATTTGTGGACATAAATGCCAGTAAAATTGCATTTAAATAAATATTGCTTATTTATAGCACAGAGTAGGCTCTGTTTCTTCCACTGACTGTGAAAACAGAAAATGTTCAGTTAGTATCTGACAACAGTTACAAAAGATTTAATAATTTTGCAGTCAAAATTATTTTAAAGAAAAAGCTCAAGTCAAATCATCAGTTAGTCCAAATTTTCAAAGCTCCACTGACTGCAAGAATCTCACCAGACCTCTACTAGCTATGACTCCTTCAGGAAACACACATTTTTTTAAATGGACACAGTACAGAGATGCAGCATGGGACAATATTTAGGTGCTTAACTTTCCTCCCAGTTTTAAGAATGACATTAATGTGATTCAAGCTTATAACTAAGCTATCAAATGGCTTCTTGTATTGGCTCGTTAAGGGCTAAATCTGGTGGGACGTTGCACTGTTTCATGCCATTCTTGCCTAACTATTATCTGGTTGATACACAGATGACATTGGTCGGCCTTGACATTTTCACCAGGCTTCAGTGAGAAGGCTTTCAGAGCACAGTTTGAATTTCTAAAATTATTTCTTAGAAGATAATACAAATTAACTATTTTGCCTTTCACACAATCTGAAGACTTTGTGTGAATTTTCTTCATATAAAAGAAACATAGGAAGAAACAGGAAACTCCATTTGAGTTGCCAGTAATGGCACAATATGATTTCTGGTCCTTCAGGGGATTGATAAGACTACTTCAGAAGAACAGGAAATTTGTGAGACTAACCAATCATCTTCTCAGTATCCGTATTATTTCTGACAGTAGACAAAAGTAGACTCTTAGGAAAGAATACTCAAACTTTACAAGGATTATAGTGAATGTCCTCCAGAATTTTCTGCCAGCCTCCAGCAAATTCTCTACTTAGGAATTTCTTCAGCTAGAGAGAAAATAGTCTTCATCTCATGATAACACAATGTAGCGACCTGTCTCTGAGGCAGGGTAAGTGACATTCCTGTTAATAAATCCCTTGGAGTGAATTAGAGTGGAATGTCACTGAATGGCTGGTGTGTATATGTGAGGCAGATCTATTTTAAAACTACTTAATTGCAACAGCAAGGAGATACATGGCCATTTTTGTTCTTTTCTATAAAACTGTAAAAGAATCATAAAGAAAATTCATAAGAAAAATAATAAAAGAGAAGGAACAAACAAGAGTAGATAGTGGAAATGAAAGATATCACCACCCATGGATCAAGCAACAAGACTTGATCATTGCAGTTTTGACGTCTGTGGTTGGAGTAACGGTCGCAGTCTTGATCCATTGGGGGTAGGGACAAAAACAGATGCTCCTCAGGTTATGTAAATTCCAGTTAGCATGGAAACACCTAGATCCCACCCCAGAGGGGGAGTTCTTTGTATCTCATGTAACACAATGAGGCACGCACAGTCTTCTCATGGAGAGTTCCCAAGAAGCGTGAAAGGTTGCCTTGGGGTCCTTGGTGATCCATAGCTCCCTCTAGGGATACGACCGCTGTTTGTCCCTGCTTCTTGCAGTAGCACGGTTGTGTCTTACAATGGCATGAGGGAGCTGGCATCAAAAAAAAAAGTAAGATCTGTTTCTTATTGGCCATTCTCCTTAGCTGGTTTCAAAGACATCACGTTTCCAAATGCCATGGATAAAATGAACCACAGAGCAACCTAGATAGGCAGTGGTTATGTTGCCATGCAAAATTTTATATTCTGAGGACCTTGGTTTTGAGAACATAGAAGACTTTTGCATCCACACATCCTATAACAAGAAATTTTAAAGTTGAACTACATTGTGTGTGAAGGCTTAGGTATCGCATCCTGTTCGTTTAGTAGGTCACCCTACTTTGCCTGCAAGGTCACATCACTGCGAGCAACTCTATTACACCATTCTTATAGTTCCCTAGGCTGGGTAGCCTGCATCTGTTTGACCCCTTCTCTCAAGGAAACCACTCAATGTATTTGGTTTCTTTGGTCACCTTCCACTGATCCCTTGCCATTTCTTCCATATTCCTCAGCTATGGAGTATCAGAACTTTTCAGAGTGTAGGATATGGAAAAACTCCAGGTTTATGCAATTAGTGATATTTTATGCTTTGTTCCTTATTCCTTTCCCAGTAGTTCCTAATAATTTTCTTTTTCTCACTACTGCTGAACATTGAGCTAACATTTTTATAGAACAGTCTAGTTCTGAAGTTCATGAGGTATGCAGAATTTATGATTGTTTATTCCCATGTTCATCAGCTTAAACTTTTCTACATTGAATTTTATTTACTGTTTCCTGTTTCCCTTCTATTACTTCTATGCTGATACCAGTGATGTTTCTTTATGGAGTCTAGTTAATTGCCTCAGCTGTTCAAGGTAGAAATGCATCTGCTGAGGATAACGATTGCCTAAAATGAAGACTGCAATAAAATAAAGTTGACATTTCATAAACATATCTGATTTTATTGAATAAAAATAGACAATATATGGACATATCCGACCTGCTGATTATTTTACTATTCCTCTAGCCTCCTGCTTCTATTTCTTTTCAATATCCAGAAATGCCACAAGTAAAGAATAAAGATGTTAAAATTATGTTTCATATTTCAAATGAATGTAAGACTGGGAAATAGGTGTTCCTCATAACATTACCAGTCTTGGACATTTATACAGTTTCATAGATTTACCAAGAAGTTACATCTGGGTTAATTTTCCTCTCTGTGACATCTCATTTCTCTAGCTCAGAGCTTATGTGTAGAGATTATCAAATGTCAAATGCAAATGTAAAATGAATCCACGCTGTACAAAATAGTCTTTTACAGATATTGAGCTGACTATTCCCTTTAAATGTTAATGAAACTGTTGTAATTACTGAAATACCAAACCAGCCTAAGAGCTGGATATCACAGCTGTAGCCTGTTGCTCATAAATTACTGGCACAGGCACTGTCTTGGCACAAAGAGTTGTACACGAGCTTGTTCATCATGCCTCCTTTTTAAGTAAAGTATGGAGACAGAGCCCAAAGAACACAGCCAGAAAACTGAGGGACTTTTTGTTGTACTAAAGAAGTATAAATCTTGTCCCCAACCAGGCTGCCCATCTTCCTGTCCGTGTGTCTCCCTCCCTCCTTTTTTTTTTTCACAAAGACGTAGAATTCAGATTATATCTTAAAAACTATTGAACATACAGTAAAATAAAGCAAGCCTCTCTAAAACTTTTTTTCTTTTTAATAAAGATCCACTTATTACATTCTAATCTACTTTTTCAGTTATGCTTGCTTTTTTAACAGGAAATCTAACTTTGTACAAAAGTAGACAGGAAGGATGGGAGGAAAGTGATTTGAATAATGGGTGAAAGGGTGGCACTTCTGCATTTTTTCTGTGATATTTTTTCAGCCAGCAAGCATGCAGCACAGATGCAGTGAAAAGGAAAATAGAGTACTTGAATGGGGTAAGTAACCTCAAGACAAAAAATGTCTAAGGGCTATGCAAGTATAACTAAGCAGTAAAGAACCAGTGATATCTATACTAAAGAAGGCTGTTGACACCTTGATTCTTTGATCTGTGAACTGTGTGACAGGCTTGCAAACGGATAGTTTATTATCTGGGAGGTGAATAGCAAAGTCCTACAGCGTTTCACAGGGTTAATACGTATAAAACAGCCATTTAGATGTGCACCAGGAACAGAGCGTGGGAGGAGTTTGCTTCAGCATGCAAGGAAGTTGTACGGGTGCCTGTGCCTATATGTACATCTACGCGTATGTGCTTGTGTGGAGCACTGCGCGGTACCCAGCTGGTCACATCCGCTGCAACTGGGGCGATCCACACCGAAGCTGACCATGGAATTGCCAAATCCTTTTAATTCACCTTCCGATGACTCTGAAGGTGGCCTGAGCCCAATTGGGACCTTATTCTTATTTTCACGGAGGATCGCTATCGTTACACTCCATTTAAATTCAGGAATAAGCATCTCATGACGCCATGCTCCACTGCATCGGAACTGTATGAGTACGGCGGTTCTTGCACAGAGAGGGAGAGACGGAGAGAGGGAGAGACTTCCCAGGCTGAGAAGAAAAAGAGACATTATCTGTTTTTTATGTCTATGGGTTGATTTTTTTTTTAAGAAATCTGCAGCTCAAAGGTATTGGAGTAATATTTCTGTAAGCCTTGTCTCAACAGCAATAAATTTATCTGTATCAACAGCAGAGCCAGATAATTCTGCTGTTGTTCTTACAGGGATCTGTTGTTTCATGGATCACATAGGAAATTCCAAAGAGCAACAATCTTTGTGTTACCTGACATTGTATGAGCTTAGTCATTCAAGGCAAATAGCTCATCTTTGAAAGGAGCTTGCATCTCACCTAAGCTTGTTTAAGTGGGCAGTTTTTCCTCAGGTGCAGACACTTTATTTTTTTCTTTCTGTCATTTTTGAAAGTATGTTTGGCATGCAATCTAGTCTTGATCTATGGTTACTTTTTCTGTTGTGTTTTGGTTTTGTTTTTTTTTTAAGAGTTCTCTTTTAGTTGCAGACAAGTAAATGTGAAATTTCAAGGCAGTATTTATTGCTTTTTGGATAGTAAAGTCCTTTGAAAGCATATTGGCATGTGATGAGTACAGACAGGCTACCTGGATTTTTCATCATCTTTACTCCATGTCCACTTAACTGCCGAACAGTCAAAAGATAGTCATGGTAATATTCAGAAATAAAAATGACAAGAATGTTGCTCAGATAAATGAAAATTAGCATTATAAAGCATTAGGGACTTGTTTTTTTCAGATTATTTCTGTAGCAAAAAGTAAAGAGTTAATTGATGTGAACAGTTACAACTGGATACAAATATGTTGTGTAAGGAAAAATACATTTGCGATGGAAGTCAGGGGAAAAAGAATCTTATACCTTAGGTGTATGAAAAGAAAACTATGAAATACTCAAACTTACATTATTGAAACTCATTTAGTGATTAAAAACTGAAATGAGAAAAAAAAATAGAACCACAACTTTGCTTGCCTGGTATGGTAATTGGGTAATAAGATATATTCTACTGCAAATCAATTTCCTCATTCCAGTTTGGAAGTACAATATAGCTCTGGCAAAGTAGCATCTTTACGGTCCTATGGATTGACATCACAAAGCCGTAGTCTTCTTTTGAAATCTATGGAACTGTGATAAATCTTCATGGCTCTGTATTCTAAAAGGAAAAAGGATTAAAGAAAGATTTTCAAGAGTGGCATATTACCTCCTCTACACTATTTGGAGATGAAAGGATTGCATTATGGTAGACTAGCAGTTATCAGTTTTTCATGGGATTAATAATTAAATACAATTTATAGCAACAGGGAAATATTGTTACGGTATAAAAATTTAAACAATGAAAAACTTTATGAACCACTAGAGCTTAAAGATGGAGTTATAGCCTATGAGTATCGAATGTATAGAAAATCTTCCCTTAGGATAAATTTTCCTTTTTTTAATTGTATCTTTTATTAACAGAAAAAAAAAACAGAAAAATGTCCATCCTAATAGACCTATCCTTGTTTCTTGATGAATAATGTCAAATGAGTTATAAAGGACAGTGACTGTTATGCACAGATGCGTATTGAGATTTATCTGTCTGACTTGCCATTCTCTAGGGGGTCTATGATTATTACTGCTTTTCTTATAGCTCCAGGAGTCTTTATTTGTAATCTCACCTAGAAAATTTTGTAAAAGTGTTCTTTGCCAGCAACAGAAGAAAGTAAGACCCAGCTAGGGACAGAAGGTTCTTGATGCAAAACAGTAAATGTGCTTTGGGTTGCAAGGACTGGTGGAAGAAAGTCTGTGTTGTTTCTCTGATAAAATGGCTAGGGTAGGTCAGGTATTCTCACTTGCTTTTTCTCTTGTTTTTCAAGTTGCCTGGGAAATATTTTCTAATGCAGGCTTTTGGGATCATTCTACAAGGGGTCAGAAACTACTTGACTTTTGTGGATGTGACTGTTGATCCTGATTTTGTCATCTGGCAATGAGTTGCCCCTCTAATTTGATTTCCAAGATGCAGTTCAGCAATGTATGAGGTCTTCATGTGTTCTTGGACTTCTAGGCTGAACACAATTTTCTTTCTCGAGGTTTATTGGAGGTAAAAATTCACAATGAAGAAATAGGTTGATCATCACTATAAATATTTTAAATCTAGGCTTTCTTCATATTCTATTCCTGTTTAGCTTTGTAAAAGGCTGTGTTTAATAGGTTCTCAGCAGCCAAAATTTTACTAAATGCTTTAATTAAACTACTGAGACAGGAGTTTTTTGTTTTGTTTTCTTTTTTTGTTTTACTTTGTTGGGGTTTTTTTCAGAATTCATAATTTAGCCTAATTCTTCTAATCTGGCACAAAGAGTGGATACCTGGATCTATCACCTTCCCTTATTTTTCAGTGTATGTAAGACGAAAATTTCAAGCAGAGACAATGAGTTGTTCACGGTAACCTCAAATCTTTTTCCATACCTCAATACAGTGACTCCATTTCCATAGGATACCTTACACCTTCAGTGGTAGGCTAAAGTTAATCCAAGCATGATAGGGCTGGGTAAAGCCACATCAAAGTTGTATGAAAAATTCCTTCTATAAAGTCATTGAAAGTTAATATGAATTTTTATGAGATTCTCTTGCTCCCCTAGAAAAATAAACTAACAAATATGAAGCAGAATTTAATTACTACTTATTACATGTAAATATGTGTGGAGGTTTAATGATTGCAATGCATTGATTATACCATGTTTAATTTAACAGTTTATTATTAATATCCCTTATAAAAAAACTTGAAATTTAAAGTACATGGCATTAAGAACACAGTTGCCAAAGATTCAACTGTAATAATTTTAAGGTATTTTAACTAGTTGTATAAACTTTCTGCTTGTTTCAGATCCAGGCTTGCAAATAGAGGTTCATGCAACAAATCATCCTCTCACATAAGGCTGTGCTTCACTGGTTTTTTTTTTTTCCTTCTTAAAGGAGGTGACATCAGCCTCAGAAAACGAGATTTACAGGGAGTTCAAAGGATTCCAAATAGGCATGAACAAAATGTCTGAAGAGACTTCAAGGTTTCTGTCAGGCCATGGAAATGAACAGATATTCCTTGATCTAAAATTAAAACCCGAACCATGCTCATACACTTAGTATTAATGCTCTGGGATTTTATTATGCTTGTGAACTATCCACACATAGGAGAAGACTGAGGATTTTATCCAGGCAGTCAATTTGTTTCAGTCCATGTCTTTATTTCGGCTGAAGAAACCTATTATTAGCTCAAACAGCAACTTTCCCAGTTGAAAACACATGTAGCATTTTAGTAGTCTAGATTTATGTCAGGTAGGTCATGAACTTTTATTGTATTCCTGTGGTAAATAACATAAACAAGCAGAAAAGCTGTTGACCACTTGTAGTGAACTGGCTCCCCTATTTCAGTTTGAAGACAGTTTCAGTGAAGCAAAAAGAAAAAGCTTGCATAGAGCTGTAGAAGCCACAACAAATTGATTTTTTCCACTGCTTTTGTTACCTCATGGAATTTCTACAACATGAGAGCCAAACATAGCTCCAATTGAGATTTTTCCTCCTATTTTAAGGAGAAATTATACACTTAAAACAAAATAACTTGCACATATCCAAATTCTAAACAATTAACTGGGTAAACACTTTGCTTAAGTGATAAAAGAAATATTTTCCTGCTTCTATTTGTTGTTCATTTGTTTGCTGTAGGATTTTGCTATCTTCCAGCTCACTGAGTGGGCAGTTTATATAGAGTTTTCTTGAACAGATTGCACTTCTCAAAGGATTATTGGTTTCATACCTGAAAGTATTACACAAAAGCCTATAATTAAGGGCACGAGTTGTGAAGCTAGGCTAGCAAAAAGCTTTTAAATCCCTGGCATCTTCAAGCTTATGTGTCATACTTCCTTCAGTAGTGTGGGCAGTATCTCCAATCTAACTTTTCTTCTTGGACCTTCTGGGTTTATTGAGAGCTATCTTAGGTGTCTAGATCTGCTTTGCTGTGTGCAGTACAGTCATATTCTGAGGACATATCATATATCTATATTGCAATCAGAAGTGTATCACCTCCATACATAAGCACACTTGTGGTAGCTTTTCCAAAGCTGGCTCAAATGCCATGGGAAATACTGCAGCATTTCAGAAGTTACTGTGTTTGCTCTCCTGAGCCACTTCGTATTTAAATGATGAGTCCTACCTTTTTTATCTACTATATGTATTTGACTTAGAATGGGTGAATTTATGTGTATTTTGAACATATATGCAGTAGTCACACTTGCACTATTATTATGGCTTTAATTTGAGTTAAACAGTCACTGGAAATATGCAACTCCAACTGTCAGTTCATCCCGTCCTGAAATGTTGGAGACAAAGGATGAAACACCATCTGCAAGGTTTTTTTCCTCTAGTGACTGTAAGGTGAAAATGATTAGCATAGATGATTAGCTTAGACCAGCTGTCTTACTTCCAGTTGGATAAAGTTAGATAAGGTGATGAATTAGTTTATTTCTTTGCTGAGCTGAGTCTTGAAGGTGATAAGGCTATGTAGAAAAACTCTGATTTCCACTAGACTGATGGGGATAGTCTTTCTTTCATCACCAGTGTGTGTCCTCAGTGGCTCACTACCTCAAGCAGAGCCATGACTTGGGTCCATGGATCCCA
>VZTH01008962.1:598851-770067 GCA_013397815.1 Aleadryas rufinucha | reverse complement strand
AAAAAAAAACAAACAAACAAAAAAAAGGGGTTTTTTTACATCAGAGGATCTGATTCCTCTGGTCATACACTTACTTGTGCTTTTCACAAAGAAAAAGGATTGAGTAACCTTAGGAGGACAAGGGGTATTGCATTTGTTTACAACTGCACAGACATATGCTAGAGCAAATAGACTGTAAAGCCATGGTCTCAAAAATCTTTTTGGTGCTCCCTTAAGTGATGCATCAGTGAATATGCTGTTTGTTGTGAATCCCAGTCAATGAGTCTGACTCTCCTCCACTGAATACTGAGGAAGCTTTAGGACCCCAAGTCAGGACTGCAAATTCCAAGTCCAGAGAAGACACACAGCTTTCATTCACTGCAGTACACAGCAACACATTTTAACACAACTTTTCTGAACCTAAGCCCTGCAGCAATCACACCTTTCCTCCTGAGTTGTTCCTGATGCAGGATTGGATCCAGCCTTGACACACTTCTCTTGCTATACTTCATGAACAAGGATACCAAGTCATCACTACTCCTAGTTTTGCATTGTTTAAATGAAGAACCAGACACTGATTTCCTCTTGGCAGCAAAATCCTTTGGAAGAGCCTCCTGGACCCTGAAGCAGTTCCTCTGAGCACTCCCACATCTGCATCTGAACATTCCCCACCATCCTCCCAGCTCTCGATGTCAGCTCTTCGGACGGCAGGTTGATTTTGAAGGAAGGACAGTCAGGCACACAGGCAGAAAATGCACCCTGAGTGCAGGAAGACATCAAGGTTGTACAAAGAAAGACATTTGTCTCATCATATATCACCAACCCCAAGCATACACACACATGATCCAAAAACTGAACAAAAATTTGATAGAACAGGGGATTCTGTTGTAGATTTTCTTTTTTTTCATTTCCTTTCCCCCATGTCTCCCCTCTGGGATAGTGTTTCTGGAATAGTAGGGCATACCTTTTATTTTCTTTCTTTGAAGAGAAGTTAAGTTCCAAAAAAATGAAAATTCTGGGACTTTACTGGTGTAAGATTTCATTTCACGCATTACATCTTAAATAAATCTGCTTATTTTTATTATGAAAAACTTACTTCACCCTAGTAAGTCGGGTATGACAGTCACTTCTAGCCCTAACAATTACTTTTCACTACTTACAAAAGCTATTTTAAAAAGTAACTTGTAATTAGATTAGTGAAGCAGTTTAACAGACTAAGCATATATTGAATAAGTGAGCAGAAATGTTTAATCTGGAATGATTTACAGAGAGACACACATTTAATTTTTTCTTCCAATGCGATATTCCAAAGTCCTAATCTTTGTACTTGCATATGTCAAAATAACAGAAGTTAGTCTTTAAAATTAATAGGCACAAAAATCCACATTCCTCCTCTGCATATTCTTACATATGCTTGCAGGCATCTTATACGTGTGCATGTTGATGTATGTGTTACGTGTGCACGTGGCAATGAATATAAATGTTCCTGATGGTGGATGTTTACAAGGAATGTGACTCATATACATGAATTGTTGATTATATGTAGGTTATCATCCATTTGTATGAGCTGCAATGCATGAATCAAAGCACTTTAATCTACAAAGGTATTCCACACAACACGGATTCGTTGCCATAGCATTTATCATGCAAAGTCTAGCCCCAGTTCATTGCTGAATTGAATAATACATCTCCAAGCAGCCATAAACAGAGCACAAATTCTGTAATATATTCTGTCGGAGAATCCATGTCAATATAGCAGCCATTCTCACCCCACCAACCATGGATTTTTTTTTAATGTAAGTAATTGTGTGTAGGATGCAGAGAGTAGTATCTTTTCTGCCTCTCATGCATTTTTGAATTTTTGGCCCCTTTTCTCCTTTTAGCTTAATTTATAGCTTAATTGAAATGGCTTTTTCCATTGCTTCCTCATATTCATAGTAGCCAAATAATGAGCAAAATTTTCCTCATTCTCACACATACTGTGTGCTCTCTTTGAGCCAGAATCTGCACTATAATTTTATGGGACTATAAAATGTTGAAGGACAGTCAGCTCTACTCTGACACTTCTGGAATCAAGAAGACCTGACAAGTGGGATCACAACCTTGATTTTGGAAAGTCTAGTTTCAAGAGGTCATTCTGCTTCGGATTTCTTGTATGGACTTTGGTATGGCCATAGGATATCTAGGATCTGTGTATGGTATTCATCTTCTGTAATGATGGACAGAGATGCACTATGCAACACCGCTGGTGAGAATAGAGTTAAAATCTGTCCTTCTCTAGAATTTATGTATAAAAAGGCATAGAAGAAAATGAAGTACAATACAGAAAGAGTTAGGATGGCACTAACGCATTATCTAGGTTTTAATGGTGCATTCTTTCATGCACATTTTACAAGAAAACTGCAAATGCTATGAATCACAGAATCCCATAATCACAGAATACGCCAAGTTGGAAGGTACCCACAAGGATCCCTGAGTCCAACTCCTGGCCCTGCACAGCACCATCCCCAGGAATCACACCATGTGCCACTCTCAACTGCAGAGAGTGGTAAGGTCTCTCCTGAGCCTCCTTTCCTCTAGGCTAAACAACCCTAGCTCCCTCAGCCACTCCTCATGAGACTTGTGCTTGAGACCCTTCACCAGCTCCATTGCTCTTCTCTGGGCATACTCCAACACCTCAATGTCCTTCTCGTAGTGAGGGACCCAGAAGTGGACACAGGACTCAAGATGCAGCCTCACCAGTGCCAAGCACAGGAAGACAATCACTGCCCTGGCCCTGCTGCCCACACTATTCTTGATCCAGACCAGGATGTCATTGGCCTTCTTGACCACCTGGGCATACACTGGCTCATGTTTAGCTAGCACTCCAGGTTCTTTTCTGCCAGGCAGTTTTGCAGCCACTCTTCCCCCAGCCTGTAGTACTGCAGGGGGTTGTTGTCACCAAAGTGTGGGACCCAGCACTTCGCCTTGTTGAACTCCATACTGTTGGCCTTATCCCATCAAACCAGTCTGTTCAGAACTGAAGAACTTTTCTGCCCTCCAGCAGATTGACACTGCCATCCATCTTGGTGGTGTCTGCAAACTTACTAACTTGTACTGATCAAGGCAGGAACATATGGTCTCTGAAGCAGGAGGCTGTTCTTGGGCTTTCAGGAATGCTAATGTCTTTCACTTCCTAAGTTCTGCTACTCTGCCATGCCAGGCATCTGAATAATTTCTCAGACAGTTCTAATTTTTATAATTTGGTCTGTCATTACCAAGAGAAATACAGCAAAAGACCTGTACTGGTGTTTTGTATGATGTTATGACACAGATGACACACTATTCTTTTACATAGGGAGTTTAACTTTATAGTTATTTCTCTAAATGAGACAAGTAACTTGCTGGAAGATGTGGTTGGGAAGGAGAAGAAAGCACAAAAAATACATGTTAATAGGATTGCAAAGAATACTCCTTGGACATACTAAAAGTTCATTACACAAACTGAAGGGCTGTATTATCTAGCAGCATAACGTGCTTTGCCAGAGGTTTAGAACACTCTTTTTGCTTGATTGGCATGGAATAAGGATCATGAAAGGGGAATAGCATCTTCTGAGTATAGTAGATGAGATAGCAACAGACATCAGTTTAGGACATTAATTCTGACAGGCAGAGTGGCTGAGCAATACTTGGAGCTTTGCACTAAACTAGGTTGTCTTCCCAGATGTAGCCTTATGTAACCTCAGTTAATGTACTCCAAAGAAAATGTAAGAAATTTTCCTTTCTTCTGTAACATGAATGTTGTGGGCAAACAGAAAGTAATATTTTTAAAGTGGACAACAGGTAAGATAGACATAGATTTAGATTTTACAGTCTATTAGCTCAATATGTTCTCCTATAAGTTATAGGGTATCATGAGGAAAGTTGTGCTCAATCTCCTGTCAGTACCAGTAAATTGATGTGGAAGAAGAAGAGGTCAAATTCCCATGTGATACAGAACACATCACTTAGGAGTGTTGAAAGATATCAGTCAATTTTGCCTACTCTCTACCACATAACATTTGAAGGGGGAATATGGGCAAGAAGAACAACTTGGAGTCTGATTTCTAGGTTGTGGAAGCATATAGTAAATCAACAGAGGTGCTGGAAGTCAGGAAAGGAGTCAGAATAATGGAGCAGCAATACTATTCACTTCTTATTTATTTGTATTTTAGGGATTCATCTATATATAAATATTATTCTTACTACCCATAATTTCATCAAAGTTGCCTCAAATTCTGTATAAATTCTCCTCTTAAAATGTGTCTGCATAATTTGCTAAGAATTTTGTCTGCCTTCTTTGAAGAGACACAATCATTTGTCAAAACTTAATTCTGCATTGCTTTTATTTATTCTAGCTATTGTCTATAAATCATAGCATAATGATTTATATGAAAGCCAGCTAACAGTGATATATCCCAATAATCTTAAATTTTAAAAAGGAGCAGAGCATGAAAGAAGGATAGTTAATTGCATCAGATTATGTCATCGGGCCAAGCACTTCAGTTCAGGTTCAGACATCCCTGAAGGGAAGACTTGAAAATGCTAGGAAACAGAGAAAAATATGGCAGAAATAAGATTGAAAATGATGCTGACGATGCAGCTTTTTAATAAAGTTCTCTATTTCACAATTTAGACTAACTTATATTCCTTTCTGGAGGTTCATTATAAAATTGTGTCACTCCTTCTTCCAACATCAACTTGTCATTTAAGGAGCTTTCCAGTAGTCCAAAGAGAACACCTTAAAACAATGCAAATGTGTTGACAGGAACAAAACAGCAGATCTGAAATATTTGGTTCCAGTCATTTGCATTTCAGCTGCACAGTGTCTAAAACATTGTAAGCATTTGTTTGGTGACATTTATGTGGGACAAATATAAACAATAGAATTAAAGTTATTCTTAAAATAAACTCTCTTGTTGAATTGTTTAAAAACAAGTGGGTGAAAGAAAGTTGTGGTATGTGTTTAAAATAAGATATTTTTATAAAAGTCAGTTTATCAAAGCATTGGAAAGAATGAGAGGAAAGAATTTCTGCATTACTCTAAACTCAGAAAAAAATCTTGGCTATTACTTCTGCCTCTCCTTTCAAATTACAAGGAATTAGAAATAAAGTCCTGTTCTTAAATACAAAGCCAGAATTGAGAGCATCCAAGAATTGGTTAATTAGGCTTACTAGGAAAGAATGTGAACTGTACTGATATGCATGCTAGTTTTGTTTTGTCTTTTGCGTATATGGTGAATTTTGTAACACGGCAAAATGAAAAAAAAAAGAAAGACAATAATTTTCTGTAATAAATCTTCATTGTAACTAGCTACATGAAACAGGTAAAAAGATTTTTTTTTTTTAACAAATATATGACAAATGTATTGTTGATGATGAGTAGCCTCTGAATTTTCCTTCCAAGTCCTCTTAAAGGTTTGGAATAAAATGGCTTTTTTGCACTACCATAGATGAACCCCAAACTCATTTTGCCAGCTCATAAAAAATCAGTATGTAGCATTGGTAAGATTACCAAAGATTTTTTAATTTATGAGATTAAAAAAACACCCAGATTTATACAAGCTTAGTGTCCTGTAAACAGTCTTCCTCTTATATAATCAACTTTAAACTCTCACCAAACAGATTTGCTTTTGTCTTTTAAACAAGTCTGTATACTTTTATATTTTTGTCTTAGTGAGTGCTCATCATATTACATCCATGCAAACAAGCGTATTCCGCTCTAGAGTCTTTGCTAAATTGAGTTAAATTAAGTAATTGATTAACTTAAAATATTCAAAAGCACTAAAAATTCACATGCTGTAAGATATGGATTCTTTTGTTGCACTTTACAGGGAAAAGTTTCTGAAGTATCCTTGTCATATATATATTGAGGTTGGGGGTATGGATTATACTTGTGTGATTTGCCTCCCGGTCTGAGATCAGAGCCATCAATGCTTCTATGTGGATGTATCAACGAGGAAGTTAGCAATTAAAGTTTTAGCCACATGAGGGGCTAACAGTGCAAGGCTCAGTAGACAAGAGACAGTCATGCAAAGCAATCAACATGCCCAGCAATACTTTTTGTCCGTAGGAGATATAGACAAACAAGACAAAATGCATTTGCAGCAGGAATTAATAATTTACATTTCATATATCAACCCTGTGATTAGATTCCATCAAAAGAAATGAACAGGGCATCACATCAGATGCCCGCCAATGTGAGTCATAGGAGATTTTCCTCAGATGGGAGTAGGATCTAGTTTGAGGTAAAGAAAGAACTGAAGAATTATCAATCAGAGCAGTTTTATTTCTTTATCTCAAGGACAATATCAAAATTTAAATCAATAAATATTTCAATACCTGGTTGTTTTAATATCTGCTGGATTCTTAAGGCACTGTTTCTCATTGAGATCCTGAGCTATGTGTCCCTTGAAAAAGAGGGGATGGCTTGAGTTGCAATAATATTGTATTTCCATTAATTACATAGAAGTATAATTATTTCTCTTGGAAGGCAAGGGTTAAGAATGAGGGAGATAAAAAAGTATGCCACGATAAGTAAATGTAGGGAAAAATGAATTTTGAATTTTGATCATGTATCAGCAAAAGGGTTTTTTAAGATATTTCTGCATAAGGTTTGCATTTACTTTGCATTTACTGTTTATTTCTAAAAGTTAAAATTACATGTTTAAAGGATAATATTTGCATTTTTTTAATTATCCAGCACATTTCTATAATAGAATTTTGTACTTAGACAGTAGTAATGTATAGATTCTTTTTATTTTAAAAGAAAAACTTGACCTAGACCATGGAGGATATTGTCTTCTTTTTCTCCTTTTTCTTTTCCCATAGGAAATATAAAAACCTATACTCATATTCAAAATACATAAGAAAATATGTTACAACAGTCATTTAGCACAATCACTCTGAAGACCATCTTCCTGACATTAATATTTCATGTGCAGATCATCTGCTGATTCTACAGACTATACATAAAGACTGAAATCAATTGCAGTGATTCAAACCAACACCTGTGTTTCTCCTCTCTCATAATATGTAAAGAAATATATTCTGATGTTTTGATTTACTAATCCATAATACCTGATTCAAATTATTCCAACAAAGTTACTAAAATGTAAAACTAAAAGTATGTTATAGAACTTTTCACCATACAAAAAACTGTTTTATTGACTTTATTAAACAATGACTTAAGTCAAGAGTTTTATTCTTAAAATGTGTTTTATACCTAAAAATCCACCTCAAATATCCTAAATAATTCTTCAGTGACTGATCTTCCATTGAGCCTCTATTCTTGGCCTAAAACGAGTGAAAAAGTTCATTTAGAATTTCACCTCTATGTTGGAAGCCCTGCAGTCCTTCCAAAAGTAAATGGCCCAAGTCACCATTAAGTTCCCTTTACTGTCAGTGATTCTGAGGTAGCACCTCTAGCGCCTCTTTCTCTTTCTTCTGTACGTTTTAGTTTACTATATGGTTTTTAGTTCTTTGTGCACTTTTTCTCCTTCACTCTCATTTACTTGCCTCCTTTTTTTTCTCTTTGTGTCTTTCCGGCTGCCTGGCAGACCTTCATCTCTTCCTCTCTTTTGATTTAGCCTGTTTAAGCATAGCAGTTTATTTAATTTATTTAATTCCTGGTGTTGGTTTGTTCTAAGATGGAAGATTCTCTTTGCATCTATTTAGAGGCATAAAAATTAATGAAAACTAGTTGCTTAATCTGCTGAAATCTATTCTGCCACGTTAAATGGAGAAGTAACACTCTCCCAGTCTACAACAGACACTGACTTTTGAAAGCTATTCAACCAACAGCTCCTTTTCAGAACTTGACTGTTGGAGACAGCTACATCTCCTCAATCACAGAATCACAGAATGACTTGGGTTGGACAGGTCCTTGAAGATCATCTTATTCCAACCCCTCTGCCATGGGCTGGGACACCTTCCACTAGACCAGGTTGCTCAAAGCCTCATCCAACCTGGCCTTGAACTTCTACAAAGTTGGGGTATCCACAACTTCTCTGGGTAACCTGTTCCAGGGCCTCACCACCCTCCCATTAAAGAATTTCTATTATCTAATCTAAACCTACCCTCTCAGTTTAAAGCTGCTCCCCACTATCCTATCACTACATGCCCTTCTAAAAAGTCCATCTCCAACTTTCTTGAAAGCCCTTTTTGGGTACTGGAAGGCTGTAATAAGGATAATATGTCAGTAGAGGCTTTATCAGATCAGCCAAGTAGATGTAGAAACTTCCTCTTGATTGAATTATTTATTTTGTGCTCTGGTTTCTAAAAAAAAATCTCACCAGTCAATTTAAGTTCTGCCCTAACTCTAAGATAATGGAATGTAAGGAATGTGTTACATCGAAGTTTGTACATGGTTGGCCTGCTCAGGTGGAAGAAACCTTCCGGCAAAGTAAAGAATCAAAGAAATTTACTAAGACATCTATTGTAAAACTAAAATTTGTATCAATACTGACTTTGTAATTTTAAATCTGTATTTAGTTTGATACCAGTTCTCAACTGAGCTCATCTACAATGTTTTATATCCCGGTCTTGCATAGCTTTACATTTATTGCTATGACAGTGAAGAAACCTGAGGCATTATCCAGGAGACAATTAGTATAAACAGCAGCAACTATTCCATCATTTCTAACCTAACCCTCAGCAACTACTGGCACCAGTTAAATTACCTGTGGAACCAATATTTGAATCACAGTCAGGGTAACAGATAAGGATCAGTTTGTTGAAAAAAAATGGGAGAGAGAAACACACAAACATTCTCAATCAGCTCTGTGGAGTACCTGTGCTTTCAGTCATATAAGGGACTAAAAGCAGCACTGCTAGAGAAATCCATTATCTACACATCCAAATGTGGAAGAAGCCTAAACAACTCTTGTCCTCATTGTAGCATCTGGACATCTGTTGTACACTTTCCTGTACAATGAGAGTGGTTAATTGGTTCATTTCTCTTCAATGTATTCAAAAGAAATTCACCTTTTTAGGGTCTTAGAAGGAGTACAACCATCTTTACTTGGTTACTATTTCTCCCTGACAAAGATGTATTGAGAATCTGAGGAGAACTTGTTACAGTCATTTACAGATCTTTGGTATCACACAGCCAAGGACAGAACCTGGTACTTTCTGATGCATCTTGCTTCTTTTCATTTATCTTTATTAGCAGTGGATTCTGGCAATGTTATGGAAGATGAGTAAAAATTAGCTTCTCCAACAAATGCCAGAGCAAGAAACATGAACAAGTGGCTTTCCCAGTTCAAACTCAACATTGGAAAGAGAGCTTAGAAAATGTGAGATGTTCTCTGATGACGATTCGTCACACTTCCATTAAATATGCTAGGCTGAATTATTTTGTGAGTGGAGCAATGAGTCTGCATTTCCACACACAGGTTTATGTAATTGTTTAGCTGATAATGTTCTTCTTGCACACTTGGGAATATTTCATCTTCCTTTGGACATTAGATTAGAAATGTGTACTTCCATTTATCTTTATGGTCCCTGGACTTTTGAGAATGTTGGAAAGAAATTCAGAAAATACTATCAGAGCAGTATGATTTTCATATTTTAAATGCTTAGACTTGATTAAGCTATTGTTAGAGAAAGCAGTCCTCCAGGTGAATTTTTCTCACCTATTTCTTCAGAATAATGGCCATGTGGCTTCCATGAAAAAAAAAAAAAATCTTTGATGCCATTTATACTATTTATTTTTGGAAAAAACAAGCGCCAAGAAAACCTGCAATGATAGGAAGCCGGCAGGTCTTTGAGATATGAGAAACCTTGCATTACCCATCATGTCTGCAACCAACACCAGCAGCAGTTTCTGACCATGGTAATCGGAATCAGTGGTAGCGAGTCTGCATTACATATGGATGTCATTTCATTGAGCTTTCTGAAGCAAGCTGTCTGTGATCCCTTTTCCCTGCTGTGATGAAATTTCTCTAAAGGATTCTTACAGTTTTTCACCGTTCAGATAACCTCTTTTTCCTGAAGAAATCAGTTCTATTTCAACTGTGCTGGCCTACATCTTTTGCTGGGTTAGTAGCTCTTATATGAACCTGAAAATGAACAGAAAACTTTCATTTTCTCAAAAATATTCTACTATTACCCTTAATGTCTTCTATATCTATTTTGTGTTGATCAGCCTTTGAATCCTCTCTCTCAACATTTTGGTGCTCAAGACAGCAGTAGTCCTGACCTAGCCATGTAACAGCCTGGCATGCAAAATGGCCAAAGCAAACAGAAAGACTTTCTGACCTCAAAATTAGTTTGAATCACGGAAGAGAGTACATAGATTTATGTATGTAACTGCTGTTAATGGTACCACTTATGTCTATTCTTGTAAACAGCAATGGGACTACATTTTCACTACTGCAATAGCATTCTAATACACCTGAAAAAGTTTTCCTTCCTAAAGACAATCAGAAAACCATTGGTGAGTTAGAAGTCCTCTCGTCTTTCAAATTTTGAATGAAAACTTTAGAAATCAGTCACAATTCAACAAATGGTCTGGACTCTAGTTGCATTACCATCTTTGGTTAATAACTTACCTGATAAAATTATAGTTTGGGTATGAGTCTCACAGGATAACTGTTTCAGTTTAGAAAAAGATCCCAAATATATACAATGGTAAATGTTTTAGGCATTTCTTATATATATCCTACTGTGGAGATACAGCCAAAGTGAAACTAAGTCTAATGATCATGCATTTGGGCTGGGAATTGGGAGTACTTCAAACCTATGGAACATCTAACTTTACAGAACTTTTTTTTCTCATTATTTGGTCCAAGTATTTAATTGAATGCAAATCTTCTGACTCTGATTTTTTCTTTCCAAACTGTGAGTACAGCTGTAGGTTGGTAGACTGGTTTTCAGGCTTGATTTCTGATCCAAAGCCATTAACTTCAATGGTCTTTGGATCAGATCCTTAGAGAGCTTGTTTTCAGTATCCTCATGCCAGTAATCTGTACTACATAATTAAGTACAGTCTCAAAACTGAGCCCTACATCCTGTTCATAATTCCTTTTGAAATTAATGTTTCCATGCATGGCTAAATTTTGTCTCTTGCTCTTTATACTATTTTATTTCTAGCTCCTTATCTTATCTGTGGCTCTTTACATAGTCAGTAATCTCTGATGTGGTACCTTTTCAAATACTTGAAAATCCAAGTGTGCTATATCTGAAAAGTTTTACTTACCTGTCATGTCAGTGTTATTTTCAAAGAGTTCTAACAGGTTGTTTAAGCAAGATGTTCCTTGACTGAAGCAATTCTGGACACCTTTAATGAACTATAAAGCTGGTATTCTCCTACTAACCTCCATCAAGACCTTTTCCACAAAGCTCATGTTGAACTATGTGGCCTACACTTTCTCTTAAGCCTCTGTCTTCTTAAGTTATATCTGTCACTTCTCAGTCCTCAGAAATATTTTTCATATCTACTGAACTTTTAATACAGAACATTTAAAGGGTCACCAGCATCTTACTTTATTCTTTCACTAAATACATTTTTATGTGAAACACATCCAAATGTGTGGATAGCTTTGGTTCCTGTAGATACTCTGTTAGTGAGTACCCAAACAGAAGCATAGAACAAACATTTACAAGTTATCTAAATGAGCAAAGATGGTTTGGGAGGAGGGGGAAAGGACATCCAAATCACAAGACATGTCTGTCACAGATGAGCAACAGATTTAGGGAATCTCCACAGCATGGCAATTATTTCTAACCAGGTATAACAGTCCTGTGTGTTATTTTTATTAATAACACTCATTAATAAAAATGTATTAATTACATTTTTTAAAAAAGTAATTTAAAAATTACGTATTTTATTAAAAAGATCATTGTCTCTATCTGCTTTACCTGCTCCCTGAATAAATAAACTCTGCTTAAATAGGTCTTTGCATTTTTTCATGGATAAACCCCCAAATCTAAAACTGTGTAAATATTTTGCCACTTTTTTCTCCCCATATCTTCGCTGGGAATATTTTCAAAGTCTGAGCTCTTTCATATTTTAATTAGCTTGGTTGCAGTGGATAGCTAGAAATTCCACTCTCACTTAAATTCTTTTTCCTGTTAGTTGAAATGTGGACTGGATAAAAATTGGCATGAGATATTTTCACCTCTCCCATTGAATATCCCAATATTTAATTTTTCTAATATATTGGCAGTTATTCGCAAGCCTTGTTTTAGTGAATGTTTGAGCATAACCTCAGCAGGAGAAAGAGAAAAAAATCATAGGAAAAGAAACATTTTTCCGGATCAGCATAGGTTTCACCATGAGGCTGTTCTAACAACAATTTTTGTTCCCGCTTTTTTTTTAAAGACAGATTCCATTCTGGAGCTTACAAGCTCTAACTTCCCAAAATGTTATCACAGAAATAGTATAAACCTTTCTTTGTATGTTTTCTCCAAATTATTAAGAAATTGTCTGAGAAACAGAAAATATGGCTGGAGAATGCAAAAAAAAATCATAAAATGATTAAATTACTTCCTTATAGAAACCATAACATCAAAATTCAGCAGTTTTATAGATGTTTCCACCTTTAAATAATTTGGGGGAAATGTGATATCATTAAAAGATTATAAAATTCTACAAAGCTTATGAAGAAACTGAATGGGGCATATCTAACTCTGCCTGTGACTAAGCAGAGTCTGAGCAGATTCTGAGACTATAGCATCTTTAAACCCAAAACTGCTGCAGTAAGGTGAGAAAGCAATAAGGGTATCAAATCTCATAGCTTGTTTCCCTCGAAGCATTTCAAATAAGAGAAGCATTGGTGAAACCAATCTGGCAGCTATTTAAGCCAAAGACAATAGCTAAGAAAGGTTTGGGAAAGACATGGATATAAGCAATATGAAACTAGGAGGTGGAGTTGTGGAGTGAGACTCAAACAAAAGTTATAACAATGATAAAATAGTAGTATAGAGTTTCCAGTGGAGAGAACTGCTTGTATAACAGGGCTCTCCAAAACTGGACTCAAAAAGGCAACAGAATCCCTATGACTCAACTGTGAGGAAATGTATATAACAAAATAGTGACAGTGCTATTAAAAAGACAAATTCTGAACAGATTATGCATTAAAAGAAGAGAAGGCCTTGTTTAGAAAGACAGAGAAATCATTCTCCCTGTGAAAAAAGAAAAAACATCAAGAGACTGGAAAGTCTACTTGAACATAGCCTAGATATGCATTTGTGCTGTGCCCAGCTCAAAGTGGGGCATTCCACAGGTCTTGAGCATTACAATTTTGTTCACACTCTATCCATTAGCATTGCAGAATTTCTGGAACATATATGTAGGAAAGAAAATGCAACAGAATTGCCTTATTATGGTAATGAAAAAGAGTTAGAACATAGTGCAATTGCAGTGCAACAAATATTTGATTTGAGTTTTTAAAAACAAACAGCAAAGTATCCAAAACAGGCAAAGCCATTCAAACTCCTGTGGTTATCTCCTCAGGTCAATATTTTTCATGCAGTGGAGGCAAGGTCCCTGAGGGAATCACAATATAGTAACTGTTAGCAACTGTTGGCTAACAGAAACAGTCATCTGGAAATAATCAGCTGTAGAAGAGAGAGCAGAGGAATCCAGCTGGTGACAAGTAGTCTTAAAAGTAAGTGGTTGCCTGGTATTATCAGAGAGGAAAGAAAATTTGACTACCTGTCCCCTTAGCAAGATATCTTGCACAGACTATGTGAAGTTGTTTCATTCATTGTTTCAGTGAACAGTTTTTGACAGGATATCTCAGTTCAGCACCTTGCTCTTTTTGCATTAGCTTAAAGGTATAGCAGTCATTTGATTAATTACAGTCATGTCTGTCTCTGCTGCTGTTGGCTGTATTCTGTATGTTCTGACATCAAGCTTTAATGTATAAATAAGAAGGCTTTGAATGTCATTTGCACCATCTGTGATATCACTGTGTATCTCTCTTCTCCCTTTCCTCAGAGTGCAATAATTCAGTGTTTGATACTACAGAGATTCAGGTAAAAGCTACAGATAGTGTAAGGTTTTAGGCGTATTTTACTGCTGTTCTTTTCTCTCCTCTGTACATCTTTCAGTCTCCACTATTTAAACAGAGAGCTGTTCCCACACAGAGAATTGGGAAGTTGTTACAATGATGATGTTATTTTAACATTTATGGAAGTCTCCAACAATATTCTATGGGGAAAAATCCATTTCCTAAATGTTTCTCCACAATTTTGAGGTTACTATAGTTTGTTTCATTGCCAACTGAGTTCTTGAACTTCTCTGTGTCAGATTTAGATGTTCTCAACTCTTTAATTTTTGAGTGTGTCCAGTCTTTAAATTATTTTCCATTAGATGAATAGTATTAATCATATCGCATATTAAATAGAATAAGATAAAATGTAAAAAGATAGTAAATAGTCTATCCTGTGAAGAAAATGTACCTACAAAATTATCTGTGCAAATGTAATGCCACTACCATCATCATCATCATCGTCATCATCATCTAGGTATTCAACTCAACTCAGCCTTACATGATTTCTTTAAGTCCTTCTAAATCTTTCTGGTCAACTCAATTTTCATGGTAATAAAATCTTTTTTGAATGCCAGCACTATAAGCAGTTACACCATTTATTCCATAATAAATTGTTTCTTGGAAAATGCTATTTACAAGCTGAGTTTCTACGCTCTGGGCTGACTGCCACCTCATTTTGGCTTGCTTCATAGGACTCTGCATGTAAATATGGCTATAAATTGGTATAAATCTCCTGTAAGAGTCTCCTACAGCTCTCCACCCAGAAATACAAGCTATTTGCCCTCTTCAGCTTCTGAGAAACAGCACACCACTCAAACACTTATAGAATGTGTCCTTCATTCAACAGAGATAATTAGTTTCAGTTACTTAAACTGAGCAACTATTTCCCTTCAAAGAGGATATTATATTTTCCTAATTGCATTTAAGTGCTAAACACTGTACAGGATAATGTTTCCTGAGTATGGCATTTTTTTGGGTCTTTGCTGGTAGAAGGCTAGCTGCCTGTTATAAGGGTCAATGGAAAGCTGCAGACAGTTTGAGTAACGGATGAAAATTCACAGATCACTAAGCACAGGCATATT
The DNA here is from genome assembly GCA_013397815.1 of Aleadryas rufinucha. Lineage (NCBI taxonomy): Eukaryota > Metazoa > Chordata > Aves > Passeriformes > Aleadryas > Aleadryas rufinucha. The sequence goes on along the minus strand of VZTH01008962.1, from coordinate 754,988 downwards.
TTTTCCCAAGTGACTGTCAGTAAATCTTTCCCACACAATTCACATCCTTATCACATGCACTAAATAAGCATGAAAGTTAAATTGTTACTTTCTGTGAGGTTATGAAACAATCAAGATTGAACTGAGCTAAATAAGTAAGACATTAGTCTGCAGATTTCTGCAAAAGACCTACTGAAACATCAACCCCACCAGTCTTTTTTTTCCTTGCATTTTCCTGTCTTAATTAAAGAGCCCTTTCCACTAGCTTGATCCAGCAAAACACCCACAGTGCAGATGCTGTAGTATCATTCCAGTCAGAATACAGACATGCTTCACAACTTTGCCTTTAATTTTTGGCTAAACAAACAGGCAAACAAACAGTAGATGAAACTAATGGAGAGCTTAATTATATCTATCCATCAAGCCCTAAATTTGCTTCCTTTCCAAATAGCAGACACTGTCTTTAAATCCAAAAGGACTGATGGCAAGATACCAAGTTTAAAATTCTTCCACTGTCATAGACTGTTTTACTAATTATCCAGATTCCAAGGCAATCATACAACCGTAATCATTCACCTCACGCCTGGAAACATAAGTCTTGTTCTTTTGATGAATATTTATAAGACAGTGTAAAGCAGTCTACTTTCTTTTCCCTTCAGGCAAGACAATTTGGAGTTCATCAATATGTATTACCAAGGACTTTTATAAAAGGCACTTCAAAGGAAATTCATCAGGCATTCTTTTTGTCTTGATTTCTGTTAGACTGATACTTCCTTTTGACAAGTATCAATAAATTATCCTCTGATGGCTACAAACTTGATGTCTTACTCAGAAACTTCCTCACACAGCAAAGTCTGGTCCTTAAGTTTCCAATGAAAATTTTAGCAGCTAGCTCTAATTTAAGGACAGAAGAAGCAAATTAAGCACAAAATAATCAATGTATTTATGCAGTGGTTCTATGGTATATTTTGCTTTCATAGATGACAGAAATTTGTCAGTTAAGAATTTCCATGACCTACATTCCTTGTTACTTTTTCCATTTGACTTTTGACCATATTTGGAATTCCTTAAGAGAAAAATTGAGGCTCTTAGTCCCCAGTGCTCAAACTGAACAATAAGCAAATTAAAACCATATTAATGCAGATATGTAGTGTTGAATGACAGAATGTCTCTGTCCCAGCTGGTTATTACTTTTCCTCCCTTGGACGCTGACACAAGGGCTCATATTTCTGGGAAAGGAGAGTGGGATCTTAAAGGGTAATAGAAAAAAAAGGAAAGCTTTTCTGCTTATTATGCAATAAAAATATTATGATGTTGCACATGTTTCTTTTCCTCATTTTAGTTATTTTGCTAAATATATGCATGCATGAGAAAAACTATCATGGAACATACAAAAGATGCACAGAATTAGTATGTGATGATAAGGTAAGTACCAGAGTGTGAGAAAATGGGGAAAAAATGGGGATAAAAATCACAATTTAACATTTTCCTCTTTTATTTTTTAAAATATTTTATCATTTAGATTTAACATATTGGATAAAGATGCAAACTGCAGAAGGGACTTTTGAACTCTCCTCCAAAACCATACTGAAAACATGCCAATTTTCCCTTGACAATAAAAACTTACAATACCAAAGAGGTACATACAGCAAAAGGACCTGCACAGTGTAATTTATATGGAGATGCCCTGAAAACAAACTGTCAGACTTTTCGTTACTGGATCTGAGTTCTCTTTAAAACTTTCTTTTTATCTTCTCTGGGTATAGAAAAACCTTGTAGGTCTACAGTAGGTAATAAGAACCTAAAGTACCTGAATACAAAACCAAAAAAAATCAGAATGTATTTGTTGTTATGAGTAATACTATAGGAGGTAGAAGTAGCTTCTGTGTATTTAGAAAGTAAAGTAACTTAATAGAAGAAGGTGAACTCTAATGGCTGATACTTATCAATTGCTTAGTACTCACCAAAATAAAAAGTAACATGCCATGGCCCATGAGCAAGGTTTACTATCCCAAATTGGCAAGCTGCTGTGCCTTGATCTCAGCTAAATTGGATTGTTTACCAAGGGAAATAGGGGAAAATTAATTTTCTCAAATTTTCCCTGAAAGAAAAGCCCCTTATTTTCCTCATAAGTGTATTCTTTGTGCCACATGAAGTGCTTAATGTTCAGATTTGAAAAGCTGGTTATTGTGGACATCTAATTAGAATAACTCACTGTCTGCATTATTGTGCTTAATGTGTTTCTCTGAATAAATATTTAATATGTTACCTCAGGTGTTCCTGTCTTAGAATTTTGATATCTCTTTCCTAATTACAGCAGGCCAGTTGTAATACTGAAGCTTATGTCATGGCCAGTAAAATTTCTAAGGAGAAGTTGAACATGCATTTTAAAATACTCATTCAAGGTTAAACTGTCAAGATTTGTGAAAGTTCAGGATGAAAATAGGTAACTACTACCTCATGCTACTTCTGTTAAATAAGTGCCTATTAATAGATGGATGAAACTTCCCTAGGGTTTAGTTTATGACAGGCAACATTTCTTTCAAGCCTTGATTTAGGAAAATAACCCAAAACCAAACAATGCAAGTGAGGGGAATGACATATGCCTGTCAGCCTCCTGAGATAATATCTCCCTGAACTCACAATGCTCCTGGCATCACGTTTTCAATTCCACGCAAAGTGTTAAGGTCAGCAACAAGAAACAGCATCCTTGAATGACCCTTGAATGAAAACACATCTGAACTCCTGGAGCTCTCTTTCTTGTGTAACTGTCTTGCCTCCTCTGTCTTTGGCATCATGATTTCTACAATCAATTCAGCATACCCATCTTCAGACCTTAATGCGGAAGATTTCTCTTTCCTCTTGGTTCTTTGTCTACCACGTAGGACATGCCTCAGTGCCTGACTTTAGGAGCTGTACTGCTCCAGCCTGAGGAAAATTTTAAACGTGTCTTGGCTGAGTCAAATGTGTCTGTCTAACTAAATATTTTGGGTGCTATCAAATGAAATATTTTGCGTTGTGAATTCTGTGTCAGAGACACACCTCTGAACCTCATGGAGTGGAGATTGGGGGTCGTGGTCTCTGGCTATTTTTATTTGATGTGTTTATGTGCTTGCTGTGTAAGTGGATTGCATCTTCTAGGCTTTGACTCTGCCCTCCGCATCTACCATGTATGTATCTGAGCCCTGGCAGGTGAACAGAAAAACCATGGATGCAATGATGCTCAAAAGAGCTATCTTTTCATCCTTTTGTGAGTTTGAGCTTAGTGTTTCATAAAGATTCCTGCAACAGAAAGAAAAGCGGGAAGGAAGTAGTATCTATGATACAACTAAATCAATCCCAATTTAAAGATGAAAAATTGTCTTATTTATCAAATATATAGAAGTCTTGTCCTGTTATTTAGGACTTTCAGCATAGTTCACTTCAGTTGAATAATTTTTACTTAGGGGTTTTGTATGTAAATGAAGTATCCATGTAGAAAAGCAATTGGCCTGCTCAACAGAAATAAGTTGTGTGAGACTTATTCTCAAAAAGAGAAGAATAGAAAGCCATTCCATGGAGTATTAAATACTTTTATTTCTCTAGGATCTACATATCTCAAGGAATGAGTTCCAAAGCTATATTTTACTGTGCACTTAAATTTATTTTTTGTATTACAGTTATAGATACTGTTAGAAATCCCTAATAGCTCATTAAGCAATGATCACCATGTGCTTGTTTTTTCCTTGGCAGTAGTTTTCTCTTGCAGACGAGTTTTAGGTGCTTGGATTTCTTTTCACTTTTTTAATTCCTCCCTCCCTCCCATTTCACATAGACACATGCCTAGGACATAATATCAAAAAATAAGAGTCAAAGAAACATCTCTTGCATGTGCTACAAATGATGAAATCTGTAATGACCCCATGGTTATTTGGGGACCTTATTCTGCTATATAAATCCAGGAAAGTTTTGCTCGCCAAAGAGCTACCCTCTTTGCTCTAGCTGCTGCATCGATAAAGCAGATTTGTACATCATGACCTTTGCTTTTGTGTTCCAGTTGGAGCTGCAGATATTTTAAATCCTGAAATGCAATGTTAGTTAGGGAGCTGAAAAGAGAAAAGATATATCTGTCATTTGTCACACTGCTGAAAAAACAAGCTGTGTCTTTACTGGTGGCTGTGGAGCTCAGAGCTAGCCAAGGCAGTGAAAAGCAGCCAGCCCATCTTTGGAGCCTGTTAGGATGAGACAGAATTTCACAAGGAAACAGAGATATGAGGCATTACCAGCAGCTCCTGCTACAGATCTGGTGTTTGAACTTAACTATTTTAAGGAGATATCAACTTATGGTCTGATATAGGATAATATGAAAACAGCATGTGAATAAACATTAGAAATAGAATAATAGAATATAATATGCAATTTAGCATATATGAGTCACCAAAACTATATGCTATTGTAATAACAGAAAGTTAAAAAGGGAAATCAAAGATAAGATTCTGAAAACAGAAATATGCCATGGTTGTTCCAAATGAGATGTTAGAAATCCAGATTAATTTCAAGCAAGCCTTTCAAATTCTAATGACACTCTACAATGTTCTTCATGGTGATGTGATCTTACCATGCTTGGCACTGTCATGCTGGCACATGTGTAGTTGTATGAACGGCAAATGTCTTATATGCCATCTACATAAAACACAAACGCAATCCACAGCAAATATTTAACTCTTCAGCAGTGTATATTAAACATATTCATCATCTGAATACCTCCAGCAAAGCAAATACCTCAATAATCTACCTTGATATTGCGTTTGACTTTAGTAGAAGGCTTGCTGACACTAAGAACCTCAGTTCAATAACTGCATCAACACAAAACATTCACAATCATGCACAGTATCAAGGAGGAATACCATTATTAGCAGCACAAGACAAAGTGTATAATACTGCAATACAAGGTGTGTATCAGTTCTGAAAACTGCAGAAAAGCCAAAGAAATCCTTGCTCCCGTCCTGTCCATTGTCTAGCTAATCTTTTTATTCAAGCAAAAAACGATTTTATTTTTTATTTCTTGAAGTATCTGAGCAAAAAACATTCCTACACTTTTTTTTTTAAGTGGTTGGGATGAAAAAAAAGGTATACAGAAATCATTCTAGCTCTTTATATATAGATCTGTGGTCAGTGTAGACTTAGAAACGTAAAGCAATAGCACTACTGACCTACTGACTTTTGGGATTTGGCTCTGACATTTTCTGCCTGTGAAAAACACAGACAGATGGGATAGAGCAAGTTCCCCCATCCTCCACATAAAAAAAAAAAAAAAAGTTTTTTTTAAGAACTTTCTCCTGAGATCATGTAGATATGTATTATTTCAGAATTTCATTCACTGAGGATTTTTGTACTCTTAATCAAGTGGTCATGGCTTGTAGTATGTCACCTGTCTCTGACCTGCAGATCAAAGACATCATGAAACCTGTTTTATTTTTGCATTTAAGACCTCTGGCTTTTTTGCATACTCTGACTAGGTTTACTTTTTAAAAGACTCTATATATGTGTTTCCAAGCAGACTAGCCATAATCCAATCTTTTTAGGGAACTTCAGAAGGTACTTATGTTGTGCAGAATCTCTTCTTTCTCTGTCTTTCATCTTGCCTTCTATATGCCTAAAATTTTTGTGCTCATCTTGGATACTTTGAGGCCCATCAGGTTTTCCTCCACTAAGCTGGAATAGAGTAAAATTTATCTTGTCATAAAGTAAAATTTATCTATTTCTCAAAGATTTTGTCCTTTGAATCTATAATAATTAATATACAATATAAAACAAATAGATGCATATCTATGCTTGACACTAAGAGGAAACCAAATTTACTGTTACCCTAAATTGTATGTTCTTTTATTCTTGGGGAGGGGATGGTAGTAATTCTTTATTTTATTTTTTTTTCACTTTTCTTTATCATAGATATATCAGGTAGACACAAGGACTGTTGAGCTACCTTGAAAACACGGTTAAGCTTTCTGAAAAGGAAAATTGCTATGTGATATAACTGGCATATTAATTATACACTAGTCCAATGATTGATTACACTGTGGAGTGGGAATTGCTCTCAACACTCTCTTCTTTGAGAATAAACCACAAACTTATCATTAGAGCACCTGCATCCTCACACAGGCATTCAATGATACCATCACTGTTTTTAATCTTCCTGTAATTTTTGGAACGTGCTGCATGCTCTCCAAGGTGCAAGAAGGACATGCTGTACCCATTAACCTTTCCACACAGTGAGTGTTCATTGCATCCAGCAGTCTGACAGGGGCCCAGTCAGCTCCTGGGTAGGACTAAGCAAGAAATGTATGTGTTTTGTACGGCATATGCTATCAGCTAACAACTTGAAAGTTATCTTCCACATGGAGTTAACTTAAAGAGAACAAATTAAAGCTCTTGTAGTAAATAAATCATCATGATAATGTCCAGTTGTGTTTGCTAAAGAAATATGGGAAGTTGGGAGAGTAAAACATGGAGATTTTAAAGTCTGTCTCAGTGACAAACTGTATGAACTAGACAGATATAAGAAAATATCTTGTAGTAGTGAATTTTTCATTCGAAGTCAACAGACTCGGTAAAGCTGTCAAATGTTAACTAGCTTACCTTCTGCTCTTTTCAAAAAGGTTAATGGATACAGCACATTTGCTGGTGTGACACTGAAAACAAAGCATGACAAATGGTACGCTATTGTATTTGTTTTGCACCCTTTTTTTAAAATTTTAATTATTAGTTTGTTTTAGGCCTACTATATGTAAAAGTGGCTAAAGTGTGAAAAGATATTAGAGCTGCTTGAAAAGCCTTGCCATGAAGCCATCATGAAGGCCAAAGAGGTAGATCTTCCCAAGACTAGTTGTGTGTGTAGTCCTGAAAGTTCTTGTCCACTGTCCATTCAATCCTTCTGAACTTGTGCAGGTCCTGCTGTTTCTCTTCTGCCTCGTCTATTTACACTGAGGGCTTGCAGGTCAGACACTCTCCCCAGCAGTTTCATGCAGCAGCTGGCACAATGAAACTTTGATTTTTGTTGAGGCTTCTAGGCACAATTGTAGTGCAAACAATTTATAATCTCCTGAGTGTTGTGAGAAAAGCATGTATGCATATTTAGCATATATGATATTGAGGTAGGTGAGAAAAATAAAATTGAAGACTTCAGCAGCCATTCTTTTTCTTAAATATGTCCATTCCATGTAGTGTGTTCGTCCTTTACCTGAAGTCTTAGGCTCAGATTCTGCTACCACAAAATATGAACCCTTTTTCTGATCCCCTAAGATATAATTCAGTACAAGCTTAGTCAGAAATGAGTAGGACAAAGCTTTTAACTTGTGGCTTCCAAATATGTTTTTTCTACACTCTTTTTCACTAGTATATTTGTTGCTCCATGAATGTCACTGGATCTAGGACTTCTAAGTGAATAATTTTAAGGCCTGGCTATTATCTGACATCTTTTACCAGACACATGATTCAAGAATAGGATGAGTTGTTGCTACAACACATAGCTAATATGAAAGTAATGAGAGTTCAATCAGCCAAAGAAAAACCCCAAACTATCCAAGGATATTGAACCAGTAAATGAGACTACTAGAAAGCTTCTTCAAATTTTATGGAAAATCAGTGATGATTTGTGGATGGGGTCACTTGGGCATTTCCTTCTTGCCCAAATCCATGCAGAAGGGCGATTTAATTAAAGAACTTCTCCCTCATCTGTTGTCTGTTTTGGAGGGTAATGAACTCCTCTCAGGTTAAAATATTTGGGGTTTTTTAGGAATATTATAGGAGAATATTTTAGGAGAAAAAATTAATGACCTGTGACCTTCAGGAGATCAGATTAGGTGACCTGTTGTGTCCATAAACTATTGAATCATTAGTAAGGTTGCTCATCTTTTGCGTCTTTTAATCCTACGATTCAGGATGTATATAACCAATACTTCCACACAGAAAAAAGTCAGATTCTTAAGTCATAAACACAGGATTTCACACCGAAAAATGAGGCTCAGCCATGTAAATCTGTTGTGAGTTGGGTTTCTTCCTTCTTTTCAAAGCACAAAAACCTTCATCAGGCACTGGGTAGCTGTTTACACAAACCTTAGAAATCTTTACAGTCAGGCTTGATTTAAAAAAAAAAAAAGTCCCTGAGGTTACACAAACTTCCAAAATGCCTTACAGACAGTATCTATCAATACCATGTTCCATTAATATGGTTGCAAGTTTTCATAACAGTTTTTAATAAAAACCAGAAACTACTTAGGAGCGTTTAGAAATTGTGGAAAATAGAAATGGGAACATGAATTTCATGAAATATTTGTAAGTGCTTTAAGAACTCTGAGTTTACTAAGCCATTGACAATTTCAGTCTTGAATTCTGTAGGGAAAAAAAGGTTTTCCGTTCAGATACTAAAAAATGTAGGATTTAAAGAAAAACAACAGCAAAAGAAACTCAATGTTTTCAAAAGTTAAAATGCAGCTATGAATCCACCCGTATATGGAGAGGATTTTAATAAGCTTTGGCAATGCAATTGTATGTTGGAATTTTATTAATTCAAGAAATGGGAATTTCTGGGAATCTGCTATTGTGCTGACTCCGTTCTCCTAAGCATCCATTAATTCTAAGTGAAAATAATAAAACAAAATAATCTGAGAATATTGAAGAAAATAAAAAGGAACATACACTTTAATGGAATTTCCTGGTAGTCTTCCCCAAGGATGATAATGGGGAGGAGATTCCTGTGCTGGGAAGAAGTAAAGATGAAAGTGGAAATCCAAGAACTATAAAATCAGAAAAATGGTGATGGAAAGCCTGAAAGTGCTACCTTGTTTGGCCATCCCTTGCAAAAACATCATTGAATTACTACAACAGGAATGATCATTGTAACAGGTTTGTGTAACACTAGCATCGGAATTCATTCCAGAGATTCTCTAAAATCTACCAGTTCCAGTTTATTTCACATGGAGGAAACAAGCTGCAACAAGCAACTTTCAACAAGCCTACATGTGATAACATGCTAAACTTCAGGGTCAACTTCATGGATGAGCATGGAACCCAGGGCACAACTGTGACAGTAATTTTTTTTTTTTCTCTAAGATGAGAGAAATGGAGAGCCCAAGCAACTACCAAAAAAGGCACATGCAAAATAAAAGTTGTAAATACTTATTTGTTTGTTCGTCTTTACCTAGCAGCTTTAGACAGACTTAAGCAGTGTTTTTCACTTGCTAAATTCAGCCGGTACAGACATTTCAGATTCCTTGGTATCTGTTTTAAACAATAAAGCTTGCTTATAACATGAAAGTCAGAAATTCCTCTGCAGCGTAGTTATGCCTCCCAGGAGAAGAAATTAAGGGCATTGCAGCTTTTATAGCAAAGATACCAGCCATCTTCTCCTATTGTCCAAATTATAGACATGTATTGTTTAAATTCTGTAAGATTCACCCATACTGGAATGTCTTTTGTGTTTCTGGGACTCTTGCTCCTTCTTGGTTCATCCTTCTTCCTTTTGAGTGATTTTTTTCATTTCTCACCACTGCAGCCCTCCTTCCTGAAAAATGCTATTATTTTGCCTGTTTGCAACCCACATCCTTCCTACCTTAACCTGGCCACTTTGATAATTACCCTATCTCTAAGGCAGATGTCTAATAATCTCTTAGGACTTCAATATAAAATGTAGCAGAAGATTTCTTTGAGTATCTCTACTCCAGGACTTCTTCTATCTGCAGTAAAACTGAAGAAAACTCTTTTATTCTCACATGACATAGTTTCTGTTCATTAGGCGCTTGCAAAATCTTGAAAAATTCTCATTATATGGGCAGCAAATAAAAGATCAGTGGAAAGACGTTTTGCAGAAACAGGCATTATCCCAGAAGCTAGTTTGAGGCTTAGAGCAATATAGAGATAACACAAAAAGGCTGTGACCTTCCTTCTTCATCTCTTTACAACTTGATAGCTTATTCCTTCAATTAAATCCTTCTGGCTAAAAAAGTAACAATATCAACAACAGAAAGAAAAACTGAAAGGGATTTTTGTTTAAGACAACCCACAGAACAGGTCTCGGGGTTAAATTCAGGTTAACTGCTTTTTCCTTCAAAAGTAAAATTTGGGTTTTTTATTTACTTTCAAAAACTTTCAGTACGTACCCACTCATTAAACCAGTTCATTAAGCAGCTAAAGCATATTAGAAACAGTGTGACCTAAAGAATAGGAATACAAAGTTGCCTGTAGCTTGCTGCTGTCTTGTGCTTTCTAACAGTCATCAAATGCAGTTTCAGAAATGAATAGTCGACTGTTTAAAATGAAGTAAATGTTGCAGCAGGAGAAAAACAAGAACAAAGAGGGAACTAACGTGGGAATACAAAAAGAAAATAAGATAAGAATGTGCATCCATTTTGGATAGTAAAGGTTTCCTTGCATCTAATTTCCCTCAGTAACATTCTGCAGTTGGGATATTTTATTATCATAATTGTAATTATTATTATTATTATTTTTCCATCTAAAGTGACTCAATCTGAAAATTGCACAGGACAGACTTCATGTGAATACTCCTATTCTGAGCTATGCACACAGCCAAGACAAACTGCAGGCCTGCCTTACACCAGAACATAATTTGGCAGACAAAGAATCAGCATGATAAAAACTTTAATTTTTACTATTTTACCTTAAGACGTTAAAGTATCCATCATTTGAGTAAATCAGGTTTAGATTATTAGAATATTTGGGAATCATTCAAATGTATATCATTTATCTGCTTCTTTATCCTCTAAGTTTTTCACTTGTGCACTTTTGGTCTTATTTATAAAAACAGTATTGACTTGAAATTAGATAATAGCTTTTTACTGCTTTTATTGGGGTTTTTTTTTGTTTGGTCTGGTTTGTTTGGTGTTGGTTGGGTTTTTTTTGGTTTTTGTTGGTGTGTGGGTTTTTTTTTTTTTAATTTAAGTCAGGAACAAATGCTTTTCTGTCTTTATGTAAATGTTGAATATAATAACCTCATGACACCAATTTCCTTTGATGAACTCTGTCCTTGCTGTTATGGTAGTAAGTCCCTTCTCATCTGAAGTAGATGAGGAAGTGCAGATTATGGAAGAGACTTTTAATTATGAATGAATACTCTACTAGATAATTTCACATAAACCTTTATTTTTGTACATCTCTTTCTCTCTTTTTAGTTTGATATCTGTATTTCTTCCTATTCCTTGTAAACTTTGCGATCAGTATGAACAATTTCAGATAAACCCTGTCTGTTGAATGGTTAACATATTAATGTTTAACATGATTGTAGATCTAACAAGAGCAGTTGTTCCTTTTCAAGAAAACTGAACAAAAAAAGAAAATGCAAAAAAATCAGAGCTTTTTTGCCTAATCCAACATACTGAGTGGAAAACAATTGATTCAATTAATATAATTTATCTATTAACAACCGAATGTACTCAGATAAAACATATCCTCTTTCCTGCTTGTAGACACTGATGTTTCATTGGCATGGAAACTGTTGTTTACAGCAGTCTGAAGACATTGTTTACAGGTGTTGCACAATGTTACTGACATGAGCAGCATTGTTTATATAAGCAGAATCACCGTGTGTAAAAAAGTCTCACATCTACATGTGCTTGCTCATGCAGTATGAGCCTACTTACTGCAGGCTACAGTATCTGATCCATAGCTATCAGCATTCAGCTGGCAATTTGATTTAGAAAATAAAGCCTGAAAATAGCTTCATTTCACATATATTACTTTCTGACTGCTGCTGTGATTGCTCAGCTAGAGTCCAGCTGTGGAAATGTTAAAACTATTCATCAGGCATGAATATTCATCAGAGTGGTATTCTTATTTTCCCACACATCACTGGGATGGCAGACACAACTGCTGTGTGAGAGGTGTGAATTAACCCTCCAACTCTCTTTAAAAGTAAAAAACTCAGGCACCAGTGATGTCTGTGCAGTTGAAAGGCAATACCTTCTGGGTCCTCCTAATGCAGCTGTAATCAATATGCTATTTGTCATATCAGTGGATCAGTCTGAAATCCAAAATAATGACAAAATCACGATTTAAGCTTCCCAGCTCCTAAGCTCAGTTTAAAATCATGAAGGTTTTTTTTAAGGAATTATTTGTGCTTGCTTTTAATAGAAAAATTAAAACATTCTAGTTTTAAATAGATGTTTAGGCTGAGGAGCACCCACAGGGTCTGGAGCTTCAAGAAAAGCCAATAAAACACAAAGACATGTAAGACCGAGCTAAAATGGTGAAAATGTTTTGCTAGAAATGTTCACTGGCTCCAGCAGAAATAGGATTTGGGTCCAACCACATAAAAAGGCAAAACATCATAAAGGACAGTTCTGTAACCCTTACATGCCACATATCCTGTTGAGTTCAAAAGCTTACATAGGGTGATAACTGTGTATCTTGCATACTGCATTAAAAAAAAAAAAGTAAGGTGAAGCTTTTTGCTTCTAGCAGTGCAATTCCTGACACTGAATCACGCACCACATTCTCAAGGCTGTCCTGGCACCAGACCCCCAGTTGGCATAAGCCAGTGCAACTGTATTGATTTTGGTGGAGCTACAGTACTTGACATTGATTAAAGATAAGGTCCATTAACTTTCTATTGTCTCTAGAGCATCTGCCCATAGCTTTGTCCTGATACACATTCATATGGAAATGGTGTTAACACAAAAGTCATTCGATTACAATAAAAATATTTCAAAGCATGTCTAGCCTTATTCAACAACAAAACCCACTCTGTGGCAGAAGTCCTATGCACAGCCTATATGTCATTCTTGTCCTAGGTTTTTCTTTGTATGCATGCTTTGTACCCGACTTTTCTTCAGGACAGAATTCAACTCCTATTAAACATTTGTCTGGGGAGAAAAACAAGCAAATAAACAAGGAGACAAACAAATGATGCCTAAAGTATTTTCCTAGTGTCACCTGGAATCAATGCCAAAAAAAAGTACTGCTTTAACAACAATGTGCTTAAGGTGGTTCTTTATCTCTTACAGTTTTTGGTTCATATACATGAATCTAATGTTGAAGGAAAAAAATATGTACCTAGTTCTGCTAGCATGAACATTCAGATGCCACTAAGTTGCACAGAAGTGTTGATCTGCTGGAGGGTAGGAGGTCTCTACAGAGGGATCTGAACAACCAACAGTATGAAGTTCAATACAGTGAAATGTTGGGTGCTGCACTTGGGTCACAACAACCCCACACAGCAGTACAGACTGGGGAAGACTAGCTGGAAAGCTGCCTGATGGGAAAGGATCTTGGGGCTGTTGGCCAACAACCGCATGAAAATGAGCCAGCAGTGTGTCCAGCTTGCCAAGACGTCCAATGGCATCCTGGCCTGTATCAGCAATAATGTGGCCAGCAGGACCAGGGCAGGGATTTTCCCTCTGTACTTGGCAGTGGTGAGGCCACGCCTCAAATACCGAGTTCAGGTTTGTGCCCCTCACTGCAAGAAGGCCATTGAGGTGGTGGAGCGAGTCCAGAGAAGGACAATGAAGCTGGTGAAGGGTCTGGATCAAAAGTCTGATGAGGAGTGACTGAGGAAGTTGTGGGTGTTTAGCCTGGAGAAAAGGCTCAGGGGGGACCTTATCACTCTCTACAACTACCTGAAAGGAGGTTTTATCCAGATGGAGGCCCTCTTCTTTTTCCAAATAACAAGAGACAGGACAAGAGGAAACAGCTTCAAGTTTCACCAGGAAATGTTTAGATTGGATATTAGGAAAAATTTCCCCACTAAAAGTGTTTTCAAGCATCAGAACAGACTGCCCAGGGAAGTTGTGGAGTCATCACCTCTGGAGCTGTTTAAAGTACATGTAGGTTTGGCACTTAGAGATATGGTTTAGTAGTGGACTTGGCAGTGTTGGGTTAATAGTTGGGCTTGATGATTTAAAGGTCTCTTCTAACCTAAATAAATCTATGATTCTATGATTGTATGATTCTATAATCTTATTCTGTTGTGGATGCCAGGAGGTTACAAGGTGAAGAGACACAGGCCAACACTACCTTTAACTTGAACTTCCATCACCTACCTAGTACACAACAAAGTAATTAAACCATTATTTACCTCAACTCTTTTGGATGTGTATATATGCATACATATGTATGCATATATATATATGTACTTGTATATATATATAAAAATATAAAAATGCATGATCAGTTCAAGTGGGATGAATTTCAGGTCACGTAAAATGACTCCCACCCACATGCCCTCAAGGTAACTGTAAGCAAAGCTTGGAATGTGTGAGATGAATGTGCTGTTCAGGAAGATTGAGATGATTGTCATCAGTACATGTAAGAGACGTCACTTAGACACCCCCAGTTCGTATTCCTCCCGGTAAATCTACTCCAGTCTGGAGGAAAGATGAATATGGTTGGGTGTCAACTTGAAACTCTCACACCATAATGGAAAGCTTTAATTGCCAAAGTATAGTGACTTCAAAAATACTGCCAGTTTGTACTATTCTACCATGTACCAAGTACCTGATGATAAAACAGTATGTTAGTGATCCTCTGGTTTGCTGGGACACATTACTAAATTAAGACTCCTGTGATCAGATTCTCACAGTGGAAGAAAGATGTGAACTCCACTGATCATTTTTCTAACCTGCGAGCTCAGCAGGTACTACATGCAGTACTATTGGTTTCTTGAGAACCCAGTCCTAATTTCATTTGGTTCAAAGAGATGTACAGCTTTGAGATAACTGAAACTATATCTGGCTCATGTGGATAAGAAGATATCAAATAACAATGTATACCAAACAAGCTAAAAACCATGCACTAAAATAATAGCACTGTAGTTTAGGGAGCACCAGTAAGATTTTTGAAACTACAGAAGCCTCATTTCCAAAAGAATTTTACTTGCAGAGGATCATTAATCCTACTGAAAGCCAAAGGGACTTAGGCTAGATTGATTTCAGTGGGAGTTAGTCATTCTGAAAATCTCATTAGGTTACCTGTCCACATCTTTACACCTCGTACTTAAATGTTTTTAATATTTGGCTGCTAAATCTCTTTTTAAAATGAAAGCTTATGCTCTAAACTTAGATTGTTAAAGATATTTATTATCTTCCAGTGATTTCAGAGGAAATGAGCTACTTAGGCATCTTTCAAAATTCTAACCACTATTAAAGTTAAATTTGAAAAGTGTGGTTAGGTAACAGAAAAGATTTGTAACTGATATTATATAGCATGTTTCCCTGACCTTTATCTTTTCCATCTTGCAATGAATGTTGCATTCTGTTCAAAATTAAGCCATTATTTTATGTACCAAACAGTCATACTGCATTAATGTGGGAAGAACAGAAAGCAGTGTTCAGATGTGCATGGAGGCTCAGAGCAGTGGGTTCTGCCATCTGCTCTGACATGTAAAATGGCTTAGAAGTTCATTGCAAATCCAATATGCAGTGAGTGTAAGAGCTCAAAATCAGCATGCAGTGCCACTGCATGACACGCTGAGCAGCTCAGAGCAATAGGCTGTGCAATAGCATTCCCAGGGTTCACACATACATAGACGTTCCTCTCAATTTTTATTTAGAGTAGAAGAAAAAAATGAAGAGAGAAGAATGGATGAAGGCTCAATATTCAAAAATAATTCCAGGTCAGGGTGTACATTTTGCATGTGACCTGATCACTCAAGAGCTGCATTAATTTATGGACAGTTTGGGATTGCTTGTTTATGCTGTTTCTGGAAAGATTTATTTTTAATATAGGATTTTGGCAAAATGCTTTTTGTTATCCTCAGTTTGGAAAATAATAACTAGATTGAATGGAGCACTTTAGAAGATATTTTATTTCTTGGCTTTTAAAATCAATATTTTTCACACTATCATGAATATTTTTTGCAGAAGCCTTGGCAGCTATTTTTGCTCATTGTAATTGTAGCTATAGGTGAAGATGGAGTACCTTTCTCTCATTATTAAGAGCTTAGTAGCCCTGAGCTAAAGGCTGCAATTCTTCTTGTCACCACTGTGGTGGCAAATAAGATTTTCCATTTAGTTTCTAGTAACCTCATTTGTCAAGGAGACTGTATTTCAAGTTTATATAGATTTAAGACAAACAAAACTGGACTGTTAAATACTTCTTTTGTCATGAATTGAATTAACCCATTAGCAAAGAATTAAACTAATGGAACATTAACATTGCTGATATGCTGGCCTATTTCACACTTTGTGTAAAGAAGGTTTGTGAAGTTAATATAAAAGTTAAATCATCTTTTCACTAATGACAGTTTCAGCTTGCTTCCAGCACAATGTCATACACTGACATGAGTGTCATCCAAAATTATGGCTATGGTTTTGCCCACAGAACTTTTTCCCCTTAGTTTATACTGTGTGTTTTTAATGTGTGTGTGTGAGTGTATGTGTGTGTGTGTGTGCACATGGACACGCACATGGTGATCAGGAGTGTGGATCATATGAAATCTGGCACAGATGTTTGCATAACTTGAACAGAATTTTGTCGAAAAGAGAAATCTGTTCTTATGGGTTTCTTGTGGGTTTCTCTTTTTCTTTCTTCTTCCCCCTTCATTTTTCCTACATTTTCCTACAGATGGTTGAGATAAAAAACATTATGTTAGCAGGTAGGAGATGCTAACTCCTTCTCAATCTTCATATGATATGCCTTGTGTGCTCAGTGACTAACCCCTACTTCAATGGATACTTCACACTAAGGGGCTCTGGATGAAGGTTCTGATCAATTCAAGTGTAGAAATCACTTTTGTTCACACTATCTTAGCCAACGCCATTTTTCATCTGTTTTGGATTGTCCCAGCTGAAACACTTAACTGCTGGTATTAACTGCAGGTTTGTCGTTTGACAAAATTTAAAATTCAGTGAAAGCATCAAATTGCAAATGACTCACAAAATGAAATTAGCATAGCCTACATATCATACTGTGCTTTCTTCCCCCTTCTCTCATATCCATTTCTGTTCCTTTGGCGTTCTTGGGAAGTCTTTGAAAATTTGGGGTAGGACAGTACTTTTCACATCACAATGCAAACACTTAGGGACTACCAGAGGCTACTGTGGGGATTAGGATTTTTTGAACACCCAAAACTTTGATTAGGCATGCTGAAAAGACGTGACTTCACACAAGTATCTTAATTCTATGACACTCCTGTTGAGTGCAAACAGTGAAAAAAGCTTCAAATTTTTTATAGTGGAGTTTATGGTTCTAAATAACACCAAGCCATATCTCACCATGGAAAAGGCTACAGTAGGCATCATTTATCATGTCATAGCAGAGTGAGGAAGTCCATAAATTTTGACGGTCTTTTGAAAACTTTCTGGCAACTCTTTATAGACAATTTTTCACCATTTTCAAATTTATTCTTCTTGTTATTTTCCTGATCAAAGTGCTTTCATACTTTCAATATAAACATAGATTCAAAGGGAAAAAATGAAACTTATTAAAACTTTTCAGATTGTGTATATCTTGTTGATTCCTCATTATCTTGATAACAGCAATAATAACAAATCAAAGGTCTAACAGTTAATGTTTTCATTTTATGTTTTATTTTAATTCTGAACATTTTTTTTAAAAAAATTCATATGATAGACTAAGTATACTAACATCTTTGTTTCTTCTCTGAATCATTAATGACTAGACTTTTGAAAACCTACTTTGTCATTCTCCAAGCACTTAAAAAACGACTAGATTTCTATAATAGAAAGGTATCTGATTTGGTCATTATTATTTTAAAATAATATTTTATTTCAAACAGTAATCTGAAAAATTAATCTTAGGTGAAGAAAGTATTTTGCTTTCAGAATTTGACTGAATTCTGATTCAAAAATTATACCCATCCTTATGCTGTTTCTATAAGGCTGTTTGATCTGATAGAGTTAACATTTCTTTTCCCACTGCATGAAAGATAAAACAATGAGAGTAACACAAAATTTTCACATTACTTTAGCAGTCCATTCCTGAAATATTTTTAAAACCTGAAAAAATTCCCCAGGTATTTTTTGTAGCAAAAATTGCTGCTATTTTACAGTAGCAGTAAAATATCTCCTTTCCCAACTATTCCATTTACAATTTTCTATCTAATTCTTTACAAACTCAAATACTTTATAGCCAAGAATAATCTCTGAAGGGCATCAAAAACCTTACCTAAACTCATTTTGTTATTATATAAATGTATGGAGAAATGTGAGATGTTTCTTATTTATAAGCATTGTAGTTATTATTTTGATTTGGTTACTCAGGTTACATTCCTGCAAAGATATTCACAGTGCCTACCTGTACTTCATGTGAAATTCCACAGATTTAATTGGTTTTTCTATGTTGAAGAACCATTATTACTATTTGTATTGATAGTGGAAATAGACTGATGGTTCTTTAGAAAGTACCTTTTTATAGACAAAAAGAATATGTACACTGCTTCCATAACTTTTAACCAAAGGAGAAATTAATCTGGTCATATTCATAGTCCTCTTGTTTTCATGACTTAAATATCTCTCTGAGAATCAAAGGCTTGTTTGTGGCTACTTAACTGAACACCAGATTTTTCCCAGTGCTCACTGGGCACATCTTCCTTTCCTGAGCCTGGTGATGCCTGGGTACAGAGGATACATGCAGCTGTCAGGGAATCAGACCTTGCCACCCTTAGGGCTTTGCTTAGCAGGGTGCCGAGACACAGCAAATGCTTCATTCACTACAGATAAGGAATCTATTGTTTTCACTACTGGACGTGGATAAAGGAGAGTATACCTGAAAGCATAAATTGCAAAGACATAACAAATTAGCAAATTTACAGTAGATAAGGCAGCTAAATAGATTCCTAAGATTGCATTTGTCAGTAAGAATATTGTGCACCAGCTTTAGTATTTTTCTTAGTTTCTATGTCTCTTTTCTTCTTCTCTTGACTGACTCCTTATCAAGATGCAGTTTCATCACCAGAGACTGCCTCCACATGACAATGCTATCAACTCTTTCTCATGTCCAAGCATCACACTGCTGCTCCATCAGTTCTACTGGCACAAGCATTTGTACAGCCATGCTGTAAATGAGATCATAAGTTCTGCCTAGCAGTCCTCATTGGCAGTCAAATAAGATTTTCTGAGAGAAGTGAAGATCTTGCCTGCTGACAGCTAAGGAGAGAGATCCTTGTATGATATACGATTTTTGAAGCACCTTCATTGATTCAAAAAAATCCTTCTACACAGTCGTATGCTTATAAATATATGCATTCTTAGTAAAAAATGCAAGCATTGGCTAAGTATTGTCTCATTTATTTCAGCTGACATGACATGTGTACCTGAAATTAGATGAGAGTTGAAGTTCACTTAAATTATGTCTCATTTTCTGAAGTTTCCTCATGATCCAACATCAACACAAAATATATGTTTTGATTAGAAAATTCAACTGTGACTCTGAATATTCCACTCTGAATCTGATCCAGAATACTAAATTACCATTAGCTGCTGCAGTGCGTCAGCCCATTTTGGGCTGTACATCAGAGAGGACATCTAGTGGGTGGATTTCCCCGCCTTGGGTTCTGCCTCCAAGGGCAAATCCGAGGAGGAGACATGGGTTTTCCCTCTCCACCCACTGGGTGCCACTCCAAGGCTCATCTCCTCCCTGATTCCAGAACCCTCTTAGCCCCTAAGTCACTCATTGGCTAAGTCAATTTATGTTTAATAATAAGTTCATTGATTAAGCAATTAATGTCTAAAAAATTCTGTTCTGTTGTGTCCCTCATTGGCTGATTTAAATAAGTTCCTCCTCTTGTATGTTATGATTGGTTATGTGTCACTCCTTATCATTTCCTTATTGGTTGTATCCTTGTACCTCCCATTCTCCTCCCCCTGTATAACTTTCCCCTGCAACGGCCAGTCGGCGCCATTCCATCGCCACTCCTGAGCCTTTCCATAAGACTGGACCCCCGGGTTTTGCCCGGGGCAGAATGGCTCCCTGGGTTCCCTGTGCAGGTCACGTCCTGGCAGGGCTCAGAGGATTCCAGCTCTCCGGTCACGTCCGGGGGCTGAGGCCATTCTATTAAGGCCAGGCTTTAGGTTGCTCCCTTCATGCCTTCCTGTTTCCCATGCTTGGGGCAGGGAAATAAAGACACGGATTAAGCAAGGAGAGCGCCTCCTTCGTCCTTCATCTCCGCCTGTCGCACCTATCATCAAGGCTTGCGCCTGCTCATTCAGCCTCTGGCCATAGACCCTGGGACAGAGCTGCTGCTCTTCCCAGGAGCACAAAGATCCCTGCATTGTGACACCCGGCGGTGCTCACGCAGGAGGACAGTGACTTTGTCGCCAGTCACGCCACCGGGCGGTGTGGCCACCGCGGCAATTAGCTACAAATCTTTCAAACATTTAGCTGTTCACAAAAGACAGAAGAAAATTATAGTGTTACAGGCATTTTTAAAATAATTTTGTCACCACAGTATTCTGCATATTCTAATAGTCTAGTTTTTGTAAGCTATATTAAATTTAAAACAGCTCTGGGAGCTTTCTTGATGAATTCTCAATGGTTGGTTCCATTCAGCAAAGATAGGTTTGCTTGTCTGGAAATGAACCAACAATTGGTTCAAAGTGTTTTATACAAATTCTTGGTTGGAAATACGTTATTATTGTAATGTGCAATTTGTATTTTCACTATTTTGAAAGGGTAGATCAGTTATCTAGTCTCCATACTGAATAATTCAAATAAGTGTTCTCTATTAAATATTTAATCTATTCAAAATTATACAGTCCCAATATATATCAGTTAAATGCATACATTTGTGGAAGCCCAATTTTATTAAACCAAATTAAATATTGAATCAAATTTAATAATTAAACTAAATTACTTAATGGATCAATTTAACATATAACTTCAATTTATGCCACCATACTCAAATAACAATGGAATAAATATTGAATGGGTTAAAAGTAATCATGCTTATCTGCTGCTAGAAGTCAAGTTCTAAAGTCAAGATCTAAGAGGTAGATGTATGTGAACATGAACAGACAGACATATATTTCTCTGCCATTGATCTTCTTAAACCAGAAAACAGAAAATGTCTGCCACTATAGTGGCCACTACAGGCAAAAAATAGAAAGAAAGTGTAGTTTATATACACTTGGATTTTAGAAACCTATTCATGAATTATCTAAATTTAATTTAATAACAAAAAACTCATTAGGGATATTCTTTCCCAAGCCCTTCTTCCCTTTTTTATTTCCAGCCTGAGCTATGCACTATTTTAAAATGGACTCATAGGCTGTGTTATGCTGTAGGCTAGTTCAGCCAGATCCAGGAAAAAGTTTTCATTTGAATTGAGCATCTAAAAGCCTAGTAGTCTGGTGTATGGCACTAGTTTAAAACTAACTCTTCATCTTCTTTATGAAATACTACTTTTTAGTCCATTTCAAATCATAGTTCAGCAAGGAATTGACTTTTTATTGTTTACCTGCATTGACAACTATGTGGGTATGAAAAGTACATGAATCTAATAGTTTCACTCACTTCGCAGATACATAGGGTCAGTCAAAAAGAGACCTGAAAAGTTACACAGGATTGATTCAGATTTCTGGTACCTGGACTTTGATAGATAAAGACAAACTGGCTTTTTACAGCTGATCATTTAGCCAACCTTGTAAAATAACTTATTCAAACTAAACATATCCTACCATTAAAACTGAAAAGGAATAAACAGCATTGGTGGCAAGAACGATGGATAAATTGAGCTACAAGTGAATTTGAGCATAAAAAAATTAACACTGGTATCATGCCTCTGGAGCAAATAGAAAATAACAGAATGAAGAGAATGGAACTTCCTTGCTTTTAATCAGCAACTGCTAAAACAAACTAATTTATGGAAATCATTGCAGAAAGAAAGATTGAGTTTGGCATCACTGAGTTTAATGACCAAACAGACTACAATTCTCTAAAGGCAGGAAGTTCCTAAAAATATTTTCATTATCCAGATTCCTCATCTAGGCACAGGGAACCTTTCTGTGTACCATATTTTTTGAATCTGACATTTCTCAGCTTTTCTGCAGCAAGAAAATCAAGAAGAAAGTGCTTCAGAGAAGACCTGTAGCCTAATAATTACAATATTTCTTTAAAACATGTGGTAATGCCACCTAAACCTGTTTGTTCTATCTTTGTAGTAAGAAAGAAAATGATCAGCAATTTGGCAACAGTTGCATTCTCTGATGTCTTCAGTCTGGCTTTATTTTTGGAATGCCAAAACACAATTTTATTCAATGGGATTGAATATTCTTTAAAAAAAAAATCCAGAACACAATCTTTTTCAATTATTATTATAACTTAACATATTTGCACACTCTGATCATTTTTTGTTTCATTAGAAAGATTCTGAGTCTCTTAAATAAATTAAAGAAATTTGACTTAAATAAAAAAGTGAGGAAGTGATTCCTTATACTCAGTGCACGCCCTAGGTGCATCTCAGCTGCCCACTGGGGAAATATGGGACACTTCAACTCAGAGATTGCCAAGAGAAAAACAGAGTGAGCAGCTCATTAGTCAGCCACCCTCTAAAGTATGTTTAGTTGGTGGAAGAGGGGACAGGGGATAAAAAACCTACTCTTGGAAGTTAAAAAGCAACTGTACACAGCAACTTTTTGAAAAGAATGTAATACAACTTCTTTCAACTTTCTCATTTTCTGAAAGAAATGTATCAGAAACACACATCTGCAGGCTTCAGCAAATATTTGCATTTAATATCTGAAGTCCATAAGTGAAACCAAATCAGCAGAATTCAATGGTGTTTTACACTCAGTACATCTTTATCTCTCTCTCCTCTTAAACTGTACAAACCAGTAGGAAGAGACAACTATCATCCTTATTCTTTTGTAAATAGAGTTATAGTACAGTAATGTCTGTACTGATATTTCTGACTTTGGATTTTGAAAATAAACCAACAAACATTTTATTAATGATAAAACAGGACAGGGAACTCCATCATTTTTTGGACTGGCATATTGAGAGGTTTTTCATACTTTTTCACACTCACAATACAGATATGTGACTTGTTCATTTAAGTCACAGTCTCATAATATTTTGAATAGGGTTTTTTTATAGTACAAATACCTCCACCTCTGAACTCTGAGCTTTTGAAGAATACAAGCTGAAAAGATGCAGGATTCCTTTTTATGCATGTAACTTACAGGTATTCAAAGAGCTTCACATTTGCCTCTTTAATAAGTCACACTGTGTAGAAACAGCATTATTGTGACAGATTCTCTGGATGTGAAAATTAGAATAAGTCCAAGTTAAAGGAAGATACATTAAAAAAATAACAGTAGCCCTTAAATTCCAGTTACTCACGTCCTTTCTCTTTGCATTCTGCCACAGCAGCACTTTGCTTCTAAACAGTACAAAATTTGAATGATGTTACATTACAGCATTGTTGTTCACTGCTGTTACATCTCCAGTAATGGCTTGGACACAGGACTTGAAGAAACACTAAGTAAATTTGCCATTGACACTAAATTGGGAAAACCTGCTGACCCCCTCAAGGACAGAGAGGGCCTGCAGAGAGACCTCAACAAATCAGACAGATCGACAACCACCAAATGCATGAATTTTAGCAAGGGAAAATCCCAGATTTTGCACCTTGGATGGGACAGCCCTGGCTGTGTGTATAGACCAGGGGATGAGCAACTGGAGAGCAGTGCTGTGGAAAGGGACCTGGAGATCCTGGTCAGTGGCAAGTTGAATATGAGTTGAATATGAGCAGTGCGCTGGCAGCCAGGAAGGCCAACCTTGTCCTGGGGGGGCATCAGGCACAGTATCGCCAGCTGGGCAAGAGAGGGGATTGTCCCGCTCTGCTCTGCACTGGGGCAGCCTTGTCTTGAATCCTATGTACAGTTTTGGGTGCCACAATATAAAAAAGACATTAAGTTATTGGAGAGGGTCCAAAGTAGGGTAGCAAAGATAGTGAAGGGTCTGGAGGGGAAGCCATAAGAGGAGAGGCTGAGGTCACTTGGTCTGTTCAGCCTGGAGAAGAGGAGGCTGAGGGGAAGCCTCGTGGTCTTCAACATTCTCACAAGAGGAAGCAGAGGGGCAGACACTGATCTCTTCACTCTCGTGACCAGTGACAGGACTCGAGGAAATGGCATGAAGCTGAGCTGGGGGAGATTTAGGATGGATATCAGGGAAAGGTTTTTCACCTAGAGAGTGGTTGAGCACTAAAACAGGCTCCCCAGGGAAATGGTGAGAGCACTAAGACTGCCTGAGTTCAAGAAGCTTTTGGAAAATGCTCTCACACACATGGTGTGACTCTTGGGAGGTCCTGGGTATGGCCAGGAGTTGGAGTCTATGATCCTGTTGGGTCCCATACAACTCATCATATTCTATGTTTTTACGATTCTATGATATGTCATTTTAGTTTTGTTCAGAGGTAAGATGATGCCAGGACTGTGATATCCCTGCTTTGAGAACCTCTCCTGCTCAAAAGTCTAGACTGAAAGAATGTTATGGAAGGACTCAGGTATCTCATCTTGTATAGCTTGATCTCCATAATTTACTCAGGCATGTAAGTAAATTGAGGCTCCTTTTTCTTCCTCCATGTGGGGTCATACAGTGTGTTACAGTCCAGTCCTTGCAGAACTGAGAAATAAGAATGTGTAGTTCAAACCAGAGGAACTGAGTAAAATACTAGAATCAGAACACTAAAAGGCATATCCATAATTGATGTATATGTATTTTTTAAATTGACTGAATGTCTATAAATATGTGTGTAGTCTTTTACTGGAATAGATGAGAGCAGGCAATGAAAATATTTTAATATAAAATTGTATTTCAATATATAATGTTTTCATAGTAATAGGAATATAAAAATGAGGAAATACTAAAACAAACAAAAGAGAGCTCTCCTTCCTAACCCCTGAACTGACCAGTATCACTAACTTTATGTGAATTGTCTAGTCAACCAAGAAGCCAGAGTGTCAAAATATGCTAGTGGGATCCTGCAGAACTGTGCTATCTGCTGAACTCACAGTATTACATCATTGTGAGTGCAGGTGCTAAGCTTCATTAGAACAGCTCATTTTTATTTCCTCTGTGACATTCTCTCCTCTTTCCACTGAAGCCAGCACTTTTTCAACTCTCTTGTCTTGTACAAGCTTGGGTGTTCAAGCCAAGTAGGGAATTACAGCATTTAATTTTGCAAAAGCAATTGGGAGACTGATTAGAAAAGGTTATCTGGGAAAGGAAACATTATGAAATAGATTTCTGCCAACTCCTTGTTTGCAGGTTCACAGGGATGTAATAGTTCCCTACTGCAGAGCACGGTGCTGCTCTGAGCTGTCACCAATGTCTTCTATCTCTGAGACTTCTTGAGTGTGTGAGATGCCTAAGAATCTGGCTGGAAGGCAGGTAACAAGAATGGCTTCGTCTTTTATCTTTGCATCTGTGTAGCGGGTTTAGTTTGCTTTCCCGGCCAATGCACCAGATTTGTCGGGGTTTGGAATCAAAACCGGGCGGAAACACCAATTTGTGTAGTGGTTTTAGTTCACCTCTGTATCTTTTGTGAGATAGGAGATTTGGAGGAATGCAAAACAGGCTCAAACTTAAAGAAAATGAAAAGTTTATTGACAGAATTAAAAGAGAAAAGAAAATAATAAGAAAATCAAAGCAAAATCCCTCTTTTTTACTCACACCCCCCTCCTCCTTTCTTCTTCCAGAAATTACCACAAAGGATAACGTCACATAATTCTCAAGTCAGTATTCACAATTTNGAAAGCCCCATTCACCTTTGTGCTGCTGGCTTCTTGATGTTAGTCTTTCAGCCCATCGGTCTTGGCTAGGATCCCCGCAGCCACGCGGAGGGGGGAGGGGGCAGTTCTCAGGAGCCCTGGCTGAATGTTGCAGCTACTTGCAGCGAACACAGTTGTTTCTCAGCTGCCGAGCTCTGAGGAGATCGTCCCGCCGGCATCCCGGGGCCGTGTCCCTGGCACCGGGGGAGGGAAGAGGCTCAAGGCCACTCCAAGGAGCGAAAACCTCGGCCACCATCTTCCCCCTCCCCGCTGGAACGCCAAACCCCAAAGAGAGAGAGGAACTTCCTGTCCCTTCAGCCTTTATATATGGAAATTTCGAAAAGCGCCACTGGTCAAACGAGCTGTCCATCAGCTCAGGCTCAACCCATCACAATCTGTCACAGTGCTGAAGAGAGAAGTACACTCAGCTGAAGAGAGATGATCTAATCTCCCAATATATTCATGACTCACTTTTGACTATTTTAGTCCAGACAGCAATCAGACATTGGCAAACTTTATTCAGGCTGCTATTCATTTCTTAACTTCTCCAGGTTTAAGCCAAGTTGAGAAGTCAGATTTAGAGCCTGATTAAGGCATCTACCTACAGATTCATACAACTGCTAAATATAATGCAAAGTATCTTACCACAAAATATAGTTAGTGGAGATAAAGTCAGTGAAGAAAACAGAGATGAGAGAGCAATTCAGTTCATTGTAAAGTTGAATTAAATACCTCCTTTAAAACAGGATTTAGCTGCCTAAAATTAATATTTTAGAGTCACTTTGGATATTTTGAATTCCCTCAGTCTACAAAGATTCCAACTTCCAACTCAGGTTTTTTGAGTGTGAGCCCATGTGTTACAATAGATGCTCACTGGTCCTTGGGTGATACCCACCAGTCTATGCAGACAGGCAGGGTAAAACCTGGCATCTGAAAAGCTGCTAAACATTTGTGTTTGGGCAGCTCCTGTCTGGTTAGCTGAATCATTCCTTAAGTTTATTAGCTGCTACGTCTCCCTAGGTTGTAGTGGGAATTTTAGGAGTGTGAACTTATTTCAGCTGAATATAGCAATGGTATTCATTTACAATATCATTTGAGAAGCCCTAGAATATCTTAAACACAAGATTTGGAGATGTGACAAAGATGTGGCTCATGGAAGATGTGTTCTTTCCAAGCCAGGTAGAAAGTCTCAAATGTCTAAATTGTCAGTAAATGCCTACACACAGACAACCAAATCAAGGTCTCCCTCACAAGCACACGTGCATACAGTCTCCTCTGTTCAGATGCCTTAAGGTAGAGTCCACTGGCTGGCTCCAGTGAAGAGAAACACTCTGAGACTGAAGGTCACGTTACCTAGCCTTCAAATTTTAGACCATTTCCTAGGTAATAGACTATGTCCTAAAATCTGCAGGAATTTAAGTAGGATTTTGTCATTTATGACATCCAAATGTCTCTCCATTACAAAGAAACTCTGTCAATCCAACTCGTAGCATTCACTCTTAATAGACAGAGTCAGTTCCTTTGGCGAGGTCCCAGAAAGGAGACTATGCTGGTTGTTGTGTTTCCTGCCTCAGCTAAAGAGTAGGGCTTAGTTTTCTGTTTTCCCTTGCTGTTCTACTGTAAGATCACAATGTAATCTTCAATCAAGTGAAAAAAGAAGTTTTGAAAAATCATGTGTCCTCGTAAACACTTACTGATTGTTCATCTTCCTGAAAATGCTAGCTCTTTGCTAGTTTCACTGGAAAATCTTCCACCTCACTGTAAGGTGATCAAGTTATTTAAGAAAGTGGAATCTGTTAAATAATAATTTTCCTCTAACTATCTTCCTTTTTGTTTTGAGCTTGTGATGGGAAAGGGAGAAAGACACCTTTCAAAGCTCAAACTTCAAATTATATTTTTGCTGCTACATACCTAGAGAGGATGCTCACAGTACTTATAGTTTCAAAAGTTTAAAACCTACAATATTTGAGATGTTAATTTAAATTTGATGTTCCTGAGAGGAATTTTTGCCAAACTAAAAAGACACAAACTGGGGAAACATGCCTGTGGCCCATAGAGGCACAGTGATCAGTTTTGGCTTCACTAAACCTTTTTTATTTGTGGGAAAAATAAATTAAAATTATGACATATAATGTATATATTTGCAACTGCATGAGGTTTATTACTTCATTAGCTGGTGATTTGAAGGGTTATTTCATTAAACTAGTCAAATTACAGAGGAGAAAATAATCCAAGAATGCCTCAAAAAGGCTGCTTCTCCAACAAGAAGCAAAGGAAGGTTGTGAAATACATGTAAGGGACAGAGAACCCTAGCAGCTCTTGGGTAATACTTCCAAAGACAATCTATTTGCATGTTAATTTTTACTTTTGTTTTCAAAACACAGCTGTTGGTGAGGGGAATCTGTGAAGAGGGAAACTGATAGGACTGATGTTTCAAGATATCTACCTGCAACTAACACAGAATAAGTGTAAATGTGTGTGGAGAGTCCTGTCTCTCTGGGGTTGTGCTTCTATGGCTGAGGGTCAGACAGGACATGCTATCAGCATGTCCTTGCTGCCAGCCAGACCAGACTCTGGGTTCCCAGGAAGTGGCAGCCATGCCACCCACAACACCTTCACTTTGATGTTTTCTTCAGAATTAAAATAGAGGAGAAAACACCTTACTCAGTCTGGTCAAACTTACAGATCCTTCCAAGGATCAGACAGGCTTACATGTTCTCCTCATTCTTTCCAGATAATTGTTTGTTCTGTTGCTCTGATTTTCATTTTCCTGCTGTCTCAGAGAACTAATCAGATTCTTTCACTGGAGACAGGTGTTAGCTAAATACTGATTTAATTTTCACAACATTGGCTACTGTTCTTCCTTCCTCTGCTGCTCTGTTATACACTGGAGGAATGAAGAAAAGGAGAGTTAAATCTACAGTTCTCAGTCTGAAGGAGGGGGCTGTACCCTGATGCCCTCTCAAGAAAATAGTCTGAGAACAAGTAATCCTAGAAAATAAAGTCACTGCCATGCAACCTCCATGCAATTCACAGAGAGGTCCTCAGATTTCTGCTGGAGTGATGAGGCCAGGTACAAGGGTCAAGCTTAGTCCCACCTTTAAACTGGTATTCTGATATGACATGTTATCAGATTGGGCCTCTGACAAACGAGGAGTAGGTTTTTTAATGAAAAAAAAATCAGACAAACTAAGCTGCAATTAACTACATTTAAAACGTTGTTGAATACCATACAATATTTAATAATTAAAACACTTATCCAGGGAGCTGAAGACATACTACATTGCATTACATTCTGTCCCCAGGTTTAGAAGTTCAGATGCACAACTCTTCACCATGAAAAGCCGAAATGTGCTTCTCAGAGAATGACCTAGAAATTTCTATTTTAGTTTAGTGTGAAATACTCAACTTTTGTCACACAGAACCTTAAATTACAAAAGCTAGTGTAATTGCTCTTCACGTAGAGTATAATGACCTGTATGTTCTGAGACCCGTATGATCTGTGGGCAACAAACACCTTATCATGCATCTCCATTTGTAAATGTTACTTCATTAATGCCTTTGTCTCCAAGACAGACATTCATCTTGTTTAACTTTAGCCTTCTAAAAATTGTCTATTCTGTGTAGTCAATCAGAGGCAATGGCATTTCCAAAGAATGATTAATCTACTTACTGATTCTGCAGGTGTCTATTCTTCCTTTTAATGACATACTTCAACACCTCATTTAGGCTGGCCATGAAGTGATGGGATTCAGCAACTTAAGCAAAAAATGTGTAATGCAACTGTGACTCCTAAAGCATTGCAGAAATTTGCACACTGCTGAAAGATACTACACAGGATGTAGGAGAGATTGCAGACAGGGGGCAGTCATGTGGGATACTCCATCTGCCTCTATATACCCAGCTGGATTACCCATTTCTAATTTCTAGACAACTAAGGACAATTGGGTCAAACTCCACTCTAAAGATCTAAACCAGTTTCCCAACACTGTACCAACAGGAAATTAACTTTTCCTCACTACAGCAGCATCAGTAAGGCAAGAGGTCTAAATGAAAATTCCAATCTCTTCCAAGAAGAGAGCTTAGTGGAAATTTACTTTAAAGATGTACCATTCCAGCCACCCATATTATTTTTGTAGCCTGACTTGCCCTCTAATACCTCCAAATTATGGAGGAAGTAGGCAGGACTGTATTCTTCATTCTCCATGTGGTATGTTCTGTCCAAATCTAATACCACAAGCACTGCAAACTGCTGTGCAGAATTTCAGGTTTGTTAGGCCTGCTGACTTTCTGGTTTTGGCTTACCTAATGGTGCTTCTAACTTTTCCAGATGTATGTTTCATATGAGAAGTCATGTTTATTCTGTGATGACATTGTTTAGCTATTTCAAGTAAAAATAAATTTATTTTAGTTTCTAAGATTGCACTAGAAGAGCTTCTGCTACATAAGACCTGCTTTTGAACCCCAACAAGTAGCTAGAGATAACTAAAGCCAGACAGAAGTAATTCTACAAGCCTTAAATATGATTCTGAATATGGAAATGCTTTCCTTCAATGTGATCACTTCAGTCTCTTATCCATGCTACTATTCATACTTCGACCTTTAGCCATGTGCTTTGCTTTTCCCTTTAATAGGAAATTGATGAATCCATCTACCTGTTGTTGGATTTGTTGCCCATCAATTCTGAGCAGTAAATTTAATTGCCTACCCACTAAAAATTCAACTAATAAGAAGCTTTTTTTAAAACTAAGGCATATTTATTGCAGGTATTTTTCAAAAGCCAAATCAATAAAGTTGCAGCACATAGCATATCTATAGTCTTCAATGTAGAGGGAAAACAGCCTCCCAAAAATATGTAGCATAATAAAATTACAAAGCAATAAATATATAAAACATATAAAATAATAGTGAAATGAGAGTGTGATACTAAATAAGATGTAATAGTAAGTAAAATAGAAAATGACCACTGGAAAAGAAATCACATTTTTAAAGGTCAAAGTGTTTTATGAGATTAATGCATAGGCATATCCTTCAGTCTTCCCTCATCCCAGGACTCATGTATTCTAGTTGGGAGCACACCTTAATCAAGACTAAACAATACTGCCCTAATATCTGAGAATTATCACAGACAAATCCTATAGACATAATTGGTCTTCGTAAGGCAAGAGGATAGGCATTCAAAGTCCTTATCAGAACTGTTTTTCTACAATTCTCTGAATTCAGATATTAAAAAGACTAGGTTTTGCCAATTAACTGGAAATACAGTGACTTCCAATATTCTGATATGAATCTACTGTTAGGCAGGACTTTTTCTAAGAGAGTCGAGAGTCTGCACACATACATTTCCCAATAGACAGTGGGTTTGCACAAGAGATATGATGAGCTATGGTAACATAAAGATGTATAAAATTAGAAACTGGGAATGTGTAGCAGTCTTGTGTAATGTATGCATTTCAGACCACCTTATCACATTTATATGAGCTAGAAATGAGACACTGAAGACAAAGTTTTCTTTAGCATTTTTTTTTATTCTAAGTTTCTTCGGTTAAGTTGCCTGTTACAGATAGTGAATTTTGAATATATCTTTAAGAAAGAAGCTAACAAAATGTGTAATTATATACGGCAAATTGACTTGTCTGAATCGACACATACAAGTTACTAAGGGCAACCATCAAACCACAGCTGAAATGCAAAGAGTAGATTTATTTCATTACCTCGCTAACGACGTTGGGCGTAAGAGACACACGGGAACACAGGCGACGTTGGGCCTAAGAGACACACGGGAACACAGGCTCCGTTGGGCTCAGCTCATCCTAGCAAACAGCAGGAGGGTTGGGGATGGCTTGGTCCCCACCTCACTGTACAAAAAGCTTTGGGCATGTCTGTGAGAGTGTGCTATCTTGCCACAGGAATTCTAGCCTTCAAAAGCAGCAGAGGACGAACAACCGTAGGCATAAGAAATGGAGTTTTCCCACACCAACATTTTTAGAATTTCCAGCTGCAAGGTCATTTTGAGCAATTCCCTCCTCCTCCTCAAATCTTCTAGTTTTAACCCTTTCCTACCAACACTTGTGATTGCAGATTTAAAGAATATGAAACTTCTGGTAGTCATTTTGTCTGAATAATTTATCTGGTAGTTCAGTATTCACTTTCAATGGTAAAGATAACCAGTGTGAGATATTAAAGCTTATTATTTGTACTACTTTGCCCTGAGATGTCCCTGCATAAAAGCAAATTTTAGGGGAATAAGCTGATTTAGAATCCAATTGGGGCACTTTAGAAATGTGCTCTCTGACAAGTATCATCAGGCCTCAGGTATAGCAGGCCCCAAAATATATCAGGGTATCCACTGTAAATGTACTGTTAGCATGTTCAGTGTACTTCTGAATTTACAACCAATGAAGTCAAGGTGTAGAGCCTGTGCCTGTTCTCAGCAGCAGACTTAACAATGGATGTAATGCATTGGGAAGGAAAAAGAATACATTCCCTTTACCCTGGCTGTTGAAGCTACACCTGGTAGCTGCACTGGGCAATTGCATGGGCATGGCTGAAAGATCAGGAAGCAGAACCTGGCATAAAAATGAATGTTTTGATTTACCTAAATATTCCCTTCACCTTCAGTATCAAGTTCAATGCCTTGCAGAATAAGGGGAGAGTTGCATTTAACTGTCAAAACCTCACCTTTTAAGCTTGATGTGTCTACATTAAGTGGCTGAATTAGCTGACCTTCAAATCTTTCCCTATACAGAGATATTGAGTCACCTTGGATCCTGT
The DNA here is from genome assembly GCA_013397815.1 of Aleadryas rufinucha. Classification (NCBI taxonomy): domain Eukaryota; kingdom Metazoa; phylum Chordata; class Aves; order Passeriformes; genus Aleadryas; species Aleadryas rufinucha. The sequence continues at coordinate 722,517 of VZTH01008962.1, read as the reverse complement.
AGATACTTATGATAACAACTGTAAAAATTTCACGAAGAAAGAAACAACATATTTAGATTTTCGCTCATTATTCTTCATTCCCATCTGTCATCCTCAGTCCCTTAGCCTTTAGGATATCACTATCCGTCAATGCATTTCTCAGGATACCTTTTTGGGTGACAAATTCAGCTCCCTGACCAGAAGGATGCAGTGTCATGTTGCTGCTCAAAATAAAGATTGTTTTGATGAGGTGTACTTTGTCTCAGAGACAGAAAGAAATCATTGCTCAATTTCATGGCAGGGGACCATGGCAATGATACCTTTAGGGAAGGTGAAAGTGTGTGTCTTCCTGCTCTTTCCATCCATGCCACTAGTTATTACCTCTGGATGGGTAAACAGGTCATGAAACAAAGTTTCCTTGCCTGTGACAAGCAGGCATAGTAAATGTTTTAGAGGTTCATGCACTTATATATGTTATGACCTTTTATTTCTTGATCTTTGACAAGTACAAAATATTTAGTTTACTAAATAATAATAAAACTGCAGGAAACATCTTCAATTTCTTTTTTCTTTAACTGTCTCAAAAATCCCAATAGTTTTCACATTTGAATCAAGTTTCTCGACAGACATATGGTCATAACAGAGAAATCATTCTAGTCAGTAAAGCCCTAAGCTAAGCCCAAAATAATTTGATCATTTGTAAATCATTGTCACTCAAATGTTTTCTCAATATGGCTTAATTATAATTCAACACAATGTTAAGCTTCTGGGAAAAGACCTCCATTAAAAGGTACTTTCTGGGAAAAGTGGGAAATTGAGAGCTCTCAGCGAGCATTGCACTTTATTATTCATGTATAATTCTTCTGCACCACTGAACATCTGCTAATAAATTTGATTCAAGCTTCATGATAGCTTTTACCCTCATCATTCAATCTCTGCATGAGCTTGTATCTGATGAGAATTGACGTTATTTACTTATGGCTAAGAATTCTTATCCTATTAAAAATTTAGCCCATAAAGTCATCAGGTAAATTAAAGTGTTTATAAAGAGCCTCCTTCCCCAATTTTAAAAATTAAATAATAATCTTGATTTAGAAGAGAATTTCTTTAGATTCCCTGGAAGCTAACTGACAGATGGTCACCTTGGCAGTATGCTGCAGTAGTGCAACCATACATTTATTGAGAGTTTCTGATGCAGAAGGTGATCAAGAGCATCAGAAGCTATTACTTTTAACTCTGAGGTTTGTCAATCTTCTTTTCCTTTGTGCCTCCACATATATAGATAAGCTAAATCTAGACCAAATATAAAAGTTCCTTTGAACCAGTACAGATCTGTCATATTGATTTGGTGTTTGACTTTGTTCCATGCACTGTAGCTATTTTCCATGTGGTTAGACCACAGAATTGAGGGTTCAGGCTTCCTAAGTTCATTATGAGATCTTCCTCTGAATCACTGTCTGGACTTTTAAGGAGTCACTAAGATCAAGCTTATCAGAAATGCTTATCAATGTTTCTATTTAAGCCAAGTATTTATTTCTGCCAAGCTTGAAACACCCACAGTGAGGGAATCCTCTTAATATTCCTGGCCTTAATCTCTGCATGTATCTCTTCTTCTTATAAATGCAATAAAACTAACTCATTTCATATGGTTATGTGACATAACACTTTTGAATCTCTCAGAAAGGCTTAGTAGAAAGGTCATTATATCATAATAAAGGTCAAAATTCCAGGATAGTATATGATGAAAGGGACTATCACTAAATCAGAAGTAGTCAACTAACAGCAAATACTAAATTTGTTTCCAGATATTTCTGGGACAGAAGATCAGCATATATAGGGAAAGGGCAAAGAGTGTCAGCTGAGTTCTGCTTGTCCAAAAGTGCATTGGGAACAGTTAGGCAGGGATACTACGGAGCCAGATGAAGTGGACATACACTCACCAGTGACTCACTCAGAAGGAAAATTCCCATCCAAGAAGAGCAGACAGGTTTTCATCCTCCTTGCAGCTTCTCTTCCCTTTAAAAGGGAAACAAACTTGTTCAAGAATTGCAAACACACCTTTCCTTTCATCCTGCAAATTTATTTCATGGATTCTCTAGCTTTCGCTATAAGACAATTCAAAAACCTTAAATATGTTAAATAAAATAATCACATAACACTGCTGGAGCTACAGTACTTACTGTGTCATGAAGCACAAAAAGTTAATTGGCCTGCACCATTGTCAAAAAATGTGTTATTTGAAGTACTGCTGAAAAGGTAAAGCATTAATTGCAGTATGATACAGCACATTTCATGTTTTATTACGTTTTCTTTTTCTATTTTTATTTTCAATTCCTTAGGCTTCCTTTCGCAAACCTCTTTTATTCTCTTTTTATATTCTTTTGCAAAACTGACACTTTTGAAACACAGAAGAAAAATGTCAATTGCATTGTTGGAGTATGCACCCCCTACTGTCCCTGAGACAGGTCATTCAGCCATCCTTTCCAGCATACATATCTACATATGGATTTTTTTTTTCTCTTAGTAATGTGCTGCAACCGTTATATGATAGCCCTCCTTGGGATTACATTGCTATAACAATATTATTAAATTCGTTTGATTGGATGACTTGACCCGAAAACTGTTTTACTCTTGAAAATTACTACTAGGAAAAAAGGTCGGCAATAATTTTAGATTTTATTCATTGCTGTTGCTTAATTCTATATTTGAGTTCAAAGCACACTCTACTTAATAATAACTAGCCATACCAGAAATTAGGAACCTGTCTAACCTGAATCTGTTTGTACTTCACATTGTCCACAGGGGCCCACTGCTCCTAGAATCAGCTTTCATGTAGAGATTGTAGGCTCTGTATGACCTTTTGTATAATGTGAATATTGTTGCAGGTATGGCATAAGAAGTCTGGATATAGTAATTTTATGAACTTTCTCCATTTTTAGTTTAAACTATTTTGCTTTTTGTACTATACTATACCTTTCTGATGCATAAATACTTCACACTGGTTTGATAATCTGTAAGTTAAGCATCAACATAATCAACCAGCCCACATTCAATGCTGGCTCCATTAGGTTTTAGAATTAAAGGATGCCCACAGAGCTTATTCTTCCAAATTTTTTTCCAGATCTGAAGCAATTCATAAGGTTTCCTAGTTGGACTTCTTCAAATGAAACTGCACCTAGAATGACAGATCTCTAGTGGATTTGATTTCTTACTGCCTCACTCCTATAGGTAATTGCACTGATGCAAAACACAAACGTTACTTAATCAGAATAATAGCATTCAATACCCAGTTTGGACTTGGGTACATTTTTATCCATGCAAAGTAATAAATATTCTGATTCTTTCTTCTTTCCTTGCTGAAATTCGAAGAATACACTGAGAACACTGATTTTCTCAACAGTAGCTTTAAACTTGGTGATGCACTCTGTTTACTGGAAAATTAAATTTTGTTTTATCATGTCAAAATGAAGGAAAGGCTGAGGGTCTGCAAATATTTACACCCTTATGAAAAAATTTCATATATTTAGCACCAGAAGGTTTTCCACCAAGATTTCTATGCTGATGTTCACAGCCAATTTCTGGCTATTCTGCACTATTTCAGTTGCATGGGGCATTGAATTGATGGAATATAGTTGTCCTGGATAATGCAAAAAGTTAAACATTATCTAGACAGACCCTTTTCTCAAATACAGACTGTTTATTTAATTTTGTTGAAAAGTGAAAATGGAGGACTTATGAAGGAACAGTCCCTTTTATTTACACATCTGGCATCCCGGAAATCAGTTACTAGTAACTACAAGCAATTATGATAAAAATGCCATTTAGGAAAGTTTCTAGCAGTAATGATAATGAAGCAATGAAATAGATTGTCTGGGGATATTGTGGATTCTCCACTACTGGAGGTCTTTAAGAATAGGTTAGGCAAACATCTGTCTGGAATATCAGCACAGACACTTTAGCAAGGCAGTAATACCATAACAAAGTGCCTTTGCTTAAGGTCACACACTGCCCCAACACAAAGCAAAAATAGAGGTTGCAGTTCCACAGTACAAAATGGGACCAGCTGCATGGACTCTCTACAGGCCACTGACAATTTCTCCACATGCAACAATTTTTCTCTGACATGTAAAATGATTAAGCAATGACAGTAGCTCCATGGGCATGCACTTTACGTAGTGTGAAGGTTTTTTTGCTACATACCAAAGCCCTTGATCTGCACAGGGATCTGGGGAGGCACACTGAGGTAACAAAGGAGGATGGTTCTGCTTTCACTTCTCTGTCCTCTCTTTTAAAAAGCAGCCCAGCTTGCTGCCCTGCCTGTCAGACTGAGTACTGCTTCCAGGTCATCACTTTTATAAAATATGCAAGAGCACGTTAACACCAGTAATCCAGCAAAGTATTCATATGAATAATTAAACTGAAACTACAGTTGTCAGAAACATGAGCAAGGTACATGTTGTTCATTATTACCTGAGCATTTTCTGTTCACCTCCTGGGATACTCTTTAATTTGACATACCATGGTGGGTTCCCTACTCTTTCCAGTTCCAGGCTTACCACAAAAGAGCCAGCTGATGCACGTTGTGGACAGACATCATAACACTGATGACATTATTCAGTGGAAAAGTGAGGCTGGGAATGCTTTCTGAAAGGCTGAGTGTTGTGCTTGTGTGCAGGAGGGGACATGTCCCTTTGCACTGCAGACTCCAGCCATAAATTTTCTTTTGGGTGCAAGCTAAATCTTTTGGGCTTTTCTCCTGCTCAATATAAACCTAGAGAAGGCAAGTCAGGGTGGGTAAATCAGGCTCTGGGTTGGAGGAAGTTCCTCCCTACTGCCAACAGAAGGTGCCTAAGCAAAGTTCAGTGTCATTAAGCCAGAAGGGCTGTGTAGTTTTACAAAGAGTTTAGATAGCATAGTACAGATAGTATGTTATGAGAGCCACTGCCTCGTATTTCTGCTCCTGCACCACCATTCCTTTCCTCAGCCATCTTGTATTCACTTAGGCTCACAGGGTATCAGGTTAATAGGGTGATGCAAATTAGACTTCTTCATTTAAAGCTGGTCAGTTTCAACAGATCATTATCTGCCCACCAAAGACCATATCAAATATTTGCTCCATCACAAGTGGGAATCCATGTAAAGACCCACTGGCAAAAAGGTGGAGAAAGAACCAAAATACCTTTAAAATTTGTAAAGTTAGAGTATTTTCCTCCTTGGATTCATTCCAAACTTCCAGTTATTATCCCTTATGCCCCATATATCTGCTTTCTGTATGCTTTTTAATCACTAATGAAATTGCCTTGGTCAAATGCCTGTAATTCAGACTCATTGCATCAGACCAAGAAGCTTAATTCTCATCAGTGAATCTCAACTCCACAGAAATTTCACTGAAGTCATTGCAGCTGTAAAAATGATGTGGAGAAGAATTAAGCTCTGTGCTAAACTACTGATTTATTTACTGTGTGCAAACTTTAAGGCATTTATTATTTATAGATACAGAGGTGGAAAATACCCACTTCCTGTTTATTTTGGGGGAAATTGGGATCATGTTGTTATTTGCTTGGTCAAATATAACCTGTGATTGCACTCAACAAATAATACAAGAGAGATAATTTAGAAGTTTTTTGTCAAAGTTTATTTAACATGAAGGGGCTCATTCTCTTTGACCAGTGCTTTGCAAGCATTTTCCCTAATCTTATCTGATACCGTTGATTTAATTGAGAAAAGTCACTCTAAAGCGATGACATTTTTCTTGCGTGCTTTTGTAAAAAAACCAAAATAATGTAATTACAACTATGCATAGCTAAGTAAAATCAACAACAAAATCACCACAAAAGCAAAACCAGTAAAAAGTTTTTGAATTCCCAGGCAGAACAAAGGCATGTGCATGAGCGCAATAAAAAATTGACACAGTTAACACACAGGTAGGTGACCTGTAGATGATCTAATTTTTAAAAAATTACATTATGAGGGCCTGAGGTGGGAAGAAATAAAGGAAGGAGGGAAGGAAAAAATGAAGGGGGTGTTCTTACTCCCAAAGGCTTATTCATAACGCCGCTTTTATCTCAATTGTTTTTTAAGATTTCTCGTTAAAAATGGGTCATAGGCTTAGTGGAACATGACTGCAGAGGATGTAAAAGGTGCTGAAATCTATTTCTGTACCATTAATGCTACAAATAAGAAAAAAAGTCACCTTCATTTAAAGTGTTTGCACCAAATTACGATACAAACCAGGGAAAAACTCTGTGGACTCAGTGGGCAATGGATCAAGCCTCTAAACTTGAAACCACTGGCAGCTCTCTGACTTTACTCATCAGCAAAGTTAGGTCTTTTGAATCCTCAGAGTTAATGCCAACAGTGGTTGCTGCTGTGCTGTCACCTGTACATGCCAGTAGCTCTTCTTGGAGGGAGAAGAAAGAACTCCTACTTAGATTAGATTAAAGATACCATGAAAAAGGAATTGGTATGAACAGCTTCAAGATACACAAGCGTTTTTCTGCCTTTGTAAACTACAGGACTTTTCAATGGCATTAAACAGTTGAATAGTGAGCCAGAACACAGATATACTGGTTGTCTTTTTGTGCAAAGGCCGAAGAAAAGGCTTTTCCCATCAAAACAGAACCACAAGAAAAGATGCAGAGTAGTTTGTGTGTCATCTATAAATATAAGATTTGTCCTCCCATCTTCAATATATTAGGAAAAAGGAAATGTGACCATTTTGAGAGCACAGAGTAAAGATGCCAACACAATTTCTCTCAGCTGGAAAATATCTTCTTGTTATAATATGGGACTAAGGCCAACAGTCTAACTCACTGGAATTCAGGGTACAGCTGTCATCAAGAGACTGCAGGAAAAGAACAGTACGAAAATATTCTCTGTCCTAAAGTAGGTCTTGAATGATAGGAAACAAAGAAACGCCTTTAATCATCTTACTGTGTTCAATCTTCGCAATTAATCTCCCCAGAACCATGTCCAGTTATTGCTAAATTTGATAATTATGCACAAGCATAGGTGGAAGGAATAACTTAGCTATGTTTAAAAGAAAAAAAACAGTGACTTTTTAAAATTAAAAATTTCACTTTTATTTCAATTCCTTTTTCAAGAATATAAATAATATAATATTCAAAAAAACTTATTTTTTATTTGTAAGACTCCAGCAGTAAACATATTTTGTTGATCTGGGTAGGGCAAAAGTTGAAATCACAGAATATGAAAATCCCACTCTTTCTATTTACTTATATTTTGTTATTATGGCGTCTTATCTCTATCAAGGTCAAGGTCTTAGTCCTTGTGTACCTGAACAGGCCATGGAAGGGTCAAAGAGATGTCAGTGTTTCTACAATGTGCACATATTGGCAGTTCGACAACCTTTCATGCCCTAGGACATATTGTACAGCAGATATACAGCGAAAGGGCAGACAAATATACACAGAAAGCAATACACCCTTGGTCATTTTACTAAGCTGGTTGTTAACAGTAGCAACAGAGACCTAGAAGAAAAATGGTCACATCAAATGATCATTTTCAGAAACATTTCAGTGTGCAGTGACATTCTCCACCTGGATTCTGCCTGACTGTATGTACAGGGTCAGGTAGTTGCCATATGTTCTGCCAGCAAACACTCTGCAATCACTCAGGCAGATTACAGAAGCAAAGAGAAACAGAAGCTTTTATAGAGAGAGAAGAATCATCAACAAATTCTCCTAAGATAAAAGAAAATATTTCCTTTTCTTCATTTATTTATTTCTTCAATCCTGCTTTTAGCCATATTTCTTTCCTTTGAAAGAAATACTTTCTGAAATCGCTTTTCTGAAATGCCAGTAGAGTTAGTGGATTTTTCAACCATTACAAGCTATTTCAATTAGCACTCTACTTTTAGCTATATTCTACTTAGAATGGCAGTTCTGAGAAGCCTTGTCAAGCAATACAGAGAAACAGCTTCCCCATGTACAAACTGCATTTAATTGCTTGTCTTTATGCAATATTGAAAGCTTCATTAAAGCATCAGATTTTGCTGTTGCCCAGATTGTGGAGGACCACAGTGTTCCAATTGTTTTATCATGTAGTCACAAAATCACAGAATGGGTCAGTTCGGAAAGTATCACAGTGGATCATCTGGTGCCACCTCCCTGCTCAAGCAGGGTCATCCTGGAGCACATGGCACAGAATTGTGTCCAGATGATTCCTGAACATCTCCAGTAAGGAAGACTCCACAACCTCTCTGGCCAATCTGTTCCAGTGCTCAGACATCTGTGCAATAAATAAGTTCTTCCTCATATTCAGGTGGAATTTCCTCTTCCTCAGTTTCTGCCCATTGCCTCTTGCGTGGCACCACTGAGAAGAGCCTGGAAATATCCTCCTAGCACCCTCCCTTCAGATACTCATAGACATGGATTATCCAAAGTGACATGGCCGTGAAGCAACACTATTAACATTTTTAGTATTTCTTCTCTCTCTGTTCCCAGGAAGACTAACCTTCTTGCAATGCAGTGTAAATTTTGCTTCCAGTCATCTTGTTTTTATGGTACTGGGGATTGCTTCTTATGGTACAAGTGACCCATTGAAGTTACTTGCCTACATACATACAATCTGAACAAAGAAGGTATGAACAGATATTCATTAATCGACAACACTAATACTAAGTTCTTTGTTTGTATTTAGGTTATAAGGATTGAATTTTCAGATGCTTACCTATATCACTTAACCTGAAACTTCCACAACAGAGTCCTGCACATGAAGTACTGTCCCTGGCCTCCTTACATAAAAGGAAATAGGTGGTTTTGGGCACAATATATCTGAAATATTTTAGACAATTTCTTTAGGATGAAATGGACTGCACCTTGGAAGCACCTTCACTGGGTGGAAGAGAAGTCTAAGGAGACTAACTAGGTGCTAGTCTTTGCTGTCTAAAAGAGGTCATGTAGATCCCACCACCAATATCTAAAAAAGATAGGTATGTAATCTAAAGTAATATACCAACCCAAAAGTTATCTGTTTTATATCAATCTGAGGGCAAAGTGATGTGCTTTCTAGAGATGCTATGTTCTTTTTATTGATTTTCAACTCAAATAACTTCATCCCTAGTAAAAAACTTTGCCAGTATATGGAATTTTCTAAGCCACTTCATAGTCTCAAAATAGGGACTCCCAAAGATGATTCAGCCAACCCTAAATATCTCAGTAGTTCAGAGAGGTAGGATAAGTTAATATCTATATGTAACATTCTCTTCATGGGCTTTAGATAAATTCCTAAAATTATGCTGAAAATAAATCCCAAATTTTAGATGACTGCAATTATATATATATATATATAACACTATATATATATAGTGACCTAAGTATACAGGTTCCACGAAAATAAAACTGTTCCTAATTGAGTTCAGTATTTTCATTAAGGCTTTGATGAGAAAGATAATTTTTAGACCACCCCTTCTGTGACCTATTATTCAGGCTGATTATTAACCATGTCAGTGAATTGTGTTCCAACTTTACACTACTTTCAGATTTGGTCAAGGCTCCTAGAACTTCCTTGGTCTTATAGAACAAATCAAACAATCATAATTTTTAGATTGTATGTACTATAGAATAGGAATGTGCTTGAATGTCTGTATATGCATATGCATTTAAGCCCTGCAAGAATTTTTATTTCCTACTAGGACTCACACACTCATGCTGCTACACTGATCATACTATCAATGGTGACAACATCCAAACCTTGTGCACATTATATCCTTCCCATGAAAATGATTCAGCACATGTAATTTGGCATGTTCTCAGAGCAATGATTAGCCTGCTCAAGAACATTATTAGAAACATGAAAATAGAGTCATCCATCATCCCAAGTGGATCATGTAACCACAGTCTCCAAACTGCTGGGCCTGGGACAGGAGGTTAAACTGGTTCTGCTTTTGATTTCTGTAATCATTGTGTCATGCTTCTCTGTCTAATCAAACAGTGCATATCTTTTTAATTTCAATTTTTAATTTTGTAGCTCCCCCACATTTCTTCAGAAAGCTGAGGTAGGCTGCTTCAAAAACTTGTCTTCCCAGAAAGGCAACTCGTTCCTCTTCTGTTCTTTCTGCATCTATTATTAATAAATCTATGTTCTAGATATGTAGTCCATTATTGATGAACTTGCTTTCCTATGCTGCATTTTTTATGCATTCTATACTGATATTGCTTATGTATCTATGGAACCTTCTAATTTTGTTCAATTTACCTGTTTTGGGGTTTACATTTGTACTGAATCCTGACTTGGAACCAGAACTGTAACTGGCATCATTACTTTTCAGAACACCTAGACCAAAAAATGCCCTAGTGCCAGGTGCATGTTAGGCAGCATCTGCATTAGCAAATGGCATAGGGCAGTCAGTAGTTGCGTACTATCTGTGGAATGAGATAGCTGTTGACAGAGACTTGAGATCCATCCCACGTATGTTCTGTGGCAGGGAGATTACTTCAGACTAGTTCTCATATGGCTAGTATCAGGGGAATGTCCATTTGTTTCTGGGGTGTATTAACTTGATTCATACCTCCATCATGTTTTCCAGTTTAGCTTTAGATGAAAAAAAAAACCCAAAACAGTTCACACACTCTGAGATCACTCTACAATAAATGCAGCCGACTGAAGAAGATCCTAATCTAAACTACTGTCAAAGAACTAGTGTGTCATAGAGTGTCATAAGTCACTATTTACTTCAGCATTTTTGTTAATTTTAATAGTGGAAGTGAAAGTTATTTTAAAAGTACTTCATGTACTACTTCAGAAAAACCACATTTATGTTTGTTCTACAAATGACTGCAAAGGCACTACCAATATGTTTTGAAATAATTTCAATGTTGTGTGGTCAGTAAAGATGTTTCAAACCCACATAGATTCTTGTAAAAGCCAGTTAAAGATTTTTTTCAAAATTCTGCCTGCAGCACAATCGTCTTTCTGGACATTTGAATCTTAGTACAGCTCATGCATCTAAGTATCTCAAAGGGGAACACTAAAAATCAAGGTGGTATCAGATTAGTATTAAGAACCAGCAGTAGTCTTAGAGGTCAAGAAGAGCATCATCAGAGATATAAGCCATGGGTATTTTATTTTGCAAGGTTTGTATCTACATGAATTAACCTATAGAGTTCTGAGCATATTTAATATTGTTACAGGCCGTCATTCAGCAAAAATTTACATATGTATTCCACTCTACATTTCTGAATATTCCCATACGGATACTTTAGATAATTTACATCACTGCTATTTAATGCATCCTAAGATATATTTTCCCCTTTCTTTTGCTAGTATGCTTTGTTCAAGATAGCTCAATAGATTATTTCTTGGAAAATATGCCAAAATCGAAACAGAAGAAAGTCTTTTAATTGTAGTTGAATAAAGGGTCCCTAATATAGCTAGCATCCAGCATTCATCACTAAGCAAAAAAGTAACTGACTACACAGAAAAGCAGACTGCAGTTTTAGGCTGTATGCAGAAAACTGAGGGAGTCCAGACAGTGTCAAGAAAGAGAATAGGATACAGCTCCTGATAACCTTCTTCACCACCTACAGAACCCTCACCACCAACAATATAGTGAGCTGGTAATGAAATACGGTAAGTCTGAGAGAAGCGGAAATAAGAACCAGTGCAGAATTTTGGGGTTTGTGATCAAAGCAGACTACATGTAAATAGCATAATGGGCCAAATTTTCAGAAGGTGTTTCAGGGAGCTACCATTTTAATTTGATATACGGCAACATCAGAGTGAATACTGAGAATACTTTAATCAATAAAAATGCCAAACTTAAACCTTACACAATTTTATTCTATTTGTCTTCCTTCTGCATAAATTGCTGCTGTGAAAGTGGATGATTCCAAATAATCCTGTGACAAGTTCCACCACAACAGTCATAAAGAATCGTATATTGAGAATAAAGCAGCCTCAGATTGATTTGGTGCAACCCCACAAGTACATTTCCACATTCTTGGATAGAAAGATTTGATGCTTTGAGAGTCTGTACTACAGTGTGTCTTGATTTTCTACAAGTTAACCCTATTCAGACAATATTATTCAAGGCACACGCACCCCTCTCAACAGCATTAGAACATTTAACATCAGTTCAGGACTTAAAAGTTAATTTATGCCACAAAGCTATGCAATTTTCAGTCTTAAAAGGAATATTCATTTATTACTGCACCTGAGAGAAAGCTTGCACAAACTGTTTTAATCAGGTCAGAGCATGGCAGTTTGTGCAAAAAAAAGGATGTGTTTATGTGCGTGCATGCATGTGGACGTGTTCATCTATACTTTATGTATACATGCAGTTACATTTCAATTTGAGTAAAATTAGTACTGTACACAGTCACTGAGAACAGAGCAAGGCAACATGTAAAAGTTAGGAAAAAAATGATTTAGAGATTTTTATACATGGAACTGCTGGCTTTTTACTGAGCCTTTTTTATGATATACACTGACAAGAAAAAAATCCTTGAGGTAAAAAATATACTGAGAAGGAAGGCAAACCATGAAGACTAGAAATGAATAACAAAGACATTTTCTCCAGAGATTCATGCCCCTCAAATGTCTGAACAATCAGTTTAAACAGTCAGCTAAGGCCAAGTGTCTCCAGTTCTTGAAAATATAAGAAAACAGCTAAGCAGTCCTTCAATGCCACAAAACTCGGGTTACAAGCTAAGTTTAAAACTAGGTTTGTTGTATAATAGTAGAGTAATTTAGGTTAGAAAAGACTTCTGCAATCATCAAGTCCAACTGTTAGCCTGGTGCTGCCAAGTCCACAACTAAACCGTTGCCCTAAGTACCAAAATCCCCCCCCAAAAAAGCTTAGTCTGTGTTCTGTGTTTGCATTCTATGCTTAGTCTAGAAGAGGATACTGGTTTATCACTAGTTTTGCCCCTGTCTGGTTTAGGGGAAAAAAAAAAATGAACTGGTAGAGATTGATGAGATAGGTATGCTGGACAAGCTCAGTTAAATTCAAGTCTCAGCATGATGCTAGTCCAGGATTTGAGATCAGATTTCAGAGGCTTTGGATGAGATTTAGCTCCTAAAGTGGGGTAGGCACCAGAGCAGCCTATGAGCTGCCTGTAAGCCCAGGCCAAATAGGACATGATGAGCCAGGGTTAGCATGATCAATGGCAACAACCTCTGCATTGAGGACTGAGGCTAACAGGTATTTCTGTACTGTGTTTAAAGCCAGATAGGATGGGATTTGACCAAGACTGTAGCATTTTTAATACTGTGGGAAATTTACGCCAAAGTGCCTTCATCTGTCAAGAATAAAATTTAAGGATTGCAAAGCCTGTAGACAGGTTTCTGTCAGAATAAGTCATAGTTTAAATAAGAGCTTGGAGAGTTCAGAAATTAGAACCTGAATATTAAAAAATGCATGAAATAAAATCTTTCCTGGTTTTGTCACAGGGATTATTAAAAAGATGAGATCTAAATCTAACTTTTATTTTCTTTTTGTTGTTTGTTTTTCTGTAGAGTTTTCCATTTTGGCCAGGGATGCACCAAAGATTTTTCAAGGTATAAATTTTTCCCATTTCACACAACAAAGAAAGAGGGAAACAGGGAAAGACAGAAGGAAGGCAGGAAGGCAGGAAGGCAGGGAGGAAGGAAGGAAGGAAGGAAGGAAAAGAAAGGAAGAAAGAAAGAAAGAAAGAAGGCAAACCTAAAGAATTTCATCCTAAATGTGAACGAGAAGGTCAGAAAGCAAATCATTTGCAGAGCTGAAAACAGAACTCATTTTCAAGACTCCCAAATAAGTGTCATGGCCTTCACTTTCTGCTGCTCTTTTATTAGTGCTAGAGGCAAAGGAAGAAAAATGACATAAAGTACTATAGTTACACTTTACTTCATTGGAAAGTAGAATAATTTAATTTATAAATGTTAATTATGTCCCATTTTCCACGGTTCTCTTTAGTACTCTCATCTAAAAAAACCCTTGATTATTTTTAGTACAACACAAATTCCATAAGCTTTCTAAAACTTTTTTCACTGTATGTAATAGGTCCTTTAAATATTAGATGTATATATCATCTGGGTAAGTCTATTACCACATACAAGGTATTAGCATACTTTGTAAAATTCTTTCCTAAGGCCCAATTCAAAAAATAAGGAGAACTATTTGCAAGGTACAAAATCTGACAAGAAAACTATGATGATTATTTTTGTCTATTTTTCGACATATTAACTGTTATTGAAACAGAGCTGGGTAATATTTTTTCAGTTTCTTATAACTTTCCCAGATTGAAAAACATTATGCTGAAATTTGCTGTGGCAGAGCTGTGCTTCATGATGGACAACAAAATTCATCAAATGTGATCAACTAAAGAATGACAGCTTATTTCTCTACCATAACTATCCCTTACTCCATCATCTCAAAAGTGATTAATTAATTTCTATTTTTTTAGCTTTTCAGTCCATGCATTATTTTTTATTTAAAACACAGATATTACTATTCCACAGTACTGCAAGAACATGTGACCCTGCAGCTGTCTGTGAAGTCCTAAAATAGCATACTGATGGTTATCTTAAGAACAGGTCCATATGTCTCCACGGATAAAATCTGAGCAAAGGCCACAGACTAATGCATTGTATTCTGAGTATCAGATAAAGTAGTCAAAAGGAAAAAGTAGCATGTGATCATTTTAATTACAGTGACAGGAAATTAACAGACCTTAAGTAAAGTTGCAAAGGCAGCCAGTTTTTCTTAATGTTGAAGGTTTTGGCTTTGCAAAGTTGGTAGCACTCTTTCGCCATAAGCTTTTCTCTGTATGCACAATACACTATCCCTCATATATTTTGCATATAGAACTTGCAATAGAAAAAAAGTATCTCTCCGAGCACCAGTTCATAAATACTTTTTGTGCTTTCTCATTTGAAAAGTCTTGATTTCATTGATTAGCCTTCGGTTCTTATGTAACCATCAAGCCTCTATAATAAAGCATAATCAAACTGGATGTTCCATGAATTTAAGATCTGTTATCCATGTGCATGCTAGGTCGGTGCATCCCAACTGAGAGAGTGGAAGAAAAGGAAGAAGAGAAAAATTGAGAAATGTACTGATTTAATATCAGTCAAGCTATTTGATTTGACTTTCCTCCCATCTTCAGTGTGCTCCAGGGATTCTGGGTGAAACAATATATGGCCCCCACATGCTTTTCATCTTCCCAGAGTAGCTTCTAATGTCAGTAACAAGAGGAATGAATCATAATCAGAAAGCTACAAGTTTAAGAAAAATCCCTTACGTGAAATCTTGCCTCTACAGCTTCAGCAGTATTCAAATAAATGCTACTCATATTTTCATAAATAAGACAGAAAGTCAGCTTTCTGTCTTCATACTAAATTTTGAATCAAATTTTAACAGGGGAGAGGGAAAGAGAGGGAATGAGCAGAATACACACAAAGGCTTCTTTGGAAGGATCCAGATGTTCTTTCTGGCCGTCTTCTCAATAGTGTATCTGAGGGAAGAATGAGGAACTACTACTTCAATAGAACAGTCTTTAGCAGCCCTTTACATCCAAAAGTTGAATTATTCTTCACTAAATAGTGTCTATTTATTTAGTGTCAAAAGTTTATCTGCTACATAATACCATGGTTAGTTTATACATCACTAAGCTAACTGCTTTTTTCTAAAACAGCTTCTCTGCTGTTCCAGGTCAGGTGAATCATTCATAACTTATTTTTCCATTCATACACTATGGACTCACCTCAGAAAAGCAGTCTTAATCTCTATTTTTATCTATAAAGACTAGTTAACCTGGATATGTCCCTTAAAACCAATAGCATATTAAATGTAGAGGTTGTGGGTATATTCAGTTGTAGAATTAATCTCCTTGGGGGGATGCTTAAACAAGACAAATGTCTTGTCCCATTTGAGATAGCCTACAATATTCCAAACACATATGTGCACCTGGTAGATTTGCACAGGAATTAGGGACCATTGTGGTTCTTCAAAGGCAGCAGCCACAAGGCAGGTGACATAATCTAGGTGGAGATGAGTGAGAAACTGAATTATGAGCAGGAGCTTGTGTAGAAGTCATTATATTCATATGGAATACAGAAAGATATCTTTGGAATACACATGCAAAGAAATATAGCAAGCTTCATGCATTAAGGTTATAAGTTTTTTTCTTACAACTGTGTAAAAGAGAAGCTTTTCTCTTTTCTACTTTTAAAAACTCTCTCTTTTGAAAGCACTTACTCCATTTGCTAACATCCTGACATAAATAATGCTTTGACTCAGTCCTCCTCACCTCATTCCTACAGAATGGGACTTTATACTATTCTCAGGGTACCTGTTCTTGTCTCCATTGCCTGTGCATATCCTTCTTGTGCTTTAGCTTGACCAGTAGGTCTGGACTCAGCCATGCCCATCTCTTGCTTTCCTTGCCTGATTTCTTGTGCCTGGGGTTCGCTGGTTCTTATGCTCTATGGAAGATATCCTTAATAATCTGCCAGCTCTGTTTTTCTCCCTTATCTTCAAGAGCAGTTTCCTGGGGGGTCCTATTGAATAACTCTTTGAAAAGCTGGAATTTTGCTGGGATTTGACCTTATTCTTTCCCCGACCCGTGTTCCTCAATACTGCCAACTCCACTTGAGCGTGATCACAGCAGCCCAGCTTGCCCCCAAACTTGACGTTCCCAAACAGCTCACTCATGTTCATGACTATCAGGTCCAGCATTGCCTTCCCTCTGGCAGGGCTCCCTATTCCCTGGCTTGGGAAGCTCTCTTGGTTTAAGACAGTTAAGGGGGACACTCCAAAAGGAGTTACCCGCTCTTATTTTTAACCAATCCCTTTCCACCAATAAGAAGAAATGAATACAAGAGAAACAAAAGAGGGGAAAAACCCCCAAAAACTAAGCTGACCCTCTGCCTTGGGAAAAGACCACAAGGCAAGAGAGAGTCTCCTTGGGCGACTCCAACTTTTTAAAGGGAATCCCCCAGCCCTTCCAGTTCTGTTTCTGGCCTCAGCACCTGGCTTTAAAAGAGACAGTAACAATTTTGGGCACAGATATATATGGAATAAAATAACATTTTGGTTTACCCAGGAGAGAAGTAATCCTCCATGCATTCCTGGACTTTCTTGTGTTGCCCACAGATTTATACTTCTTAAAGCTTTTAGAGTTAAAGAAGCTGTTTCTTCCAAATGTATGTCATTGTGGCTATTTTTAATAATTAAAGTTAAACAAGACTTAAAATGTAACAGTTGAAATGTACTTAGGATTTCTTTTATTACACCTGGACCTTTTATGAATCTTTCCAATTCTGTCCTTGGGCTTTGGCTTGTTTTGTTTTAAATTGAATACCAATAACAATATATTTTCAACTTGACTTTGGAGTTGCTTGGCTTAAGGTAATTTGTGTCACAAATTTAGCATTATTTTAATGCAGATTTGGATTTTATTTATTGCTAAAAAATTTAAATATTTAAATTATATTCAATGAACATTTTTACTGAAAGGTTAAGCAATAAATATTTAAATCAAGTGTTATTTAAATGTAGGGTTGTTTTCTTAATGTGTATGGAAGGAAACATTGATCATTTGAAAGGAGCTTTTGTGAAAAAGACTTACAGATAACATAACTTCACATTGTAACGAGCCAAAAAGAATTTCAGTCTTGCATTTCTCCATGTTTTTCATATTGCCATTTACGTTGTTGATATTGTTTCTTATTCCTGACAGACCAGTCAAACATTTTAAACATAAGAAGCAAAATAAAATAAATAGTAGTACATAAAATAATAGTAGCACTAACCTATGAAATAGAAATGAAGTTATTTCATAATTAAGAAGACACTATCCATGGTCACAACATGTGAAATAGCTCCTGTGGGTGCACAAATGCACTTATGTCTGTTTTAGGGAAAGTACTTTATCAGAAAAACAGAATAGATGTAACGAAAATAAGATGTCTGTGTAAAGGGATATCTCTGTACTGCTGTGTTTTTAACCAACAAGTAAGATGTGTGTAACAAAGGAGGGCATTTTGATCTGTTCAGATTATTGTTCCTCTTGCCAGAGACAGCTCCTATCATAAGCAACATCTTTAGAGAGTTGATGTGATTTTTACCTCCATATAGAATTTTCTTTTTCCCATCTATAAAAAAGCACATTAAAAATAAAATAAAACACATCAGTTCCGCAGCTACACACTAAATAACAGGCTAAATGGCTTTAATTTAGGTGACAAATTGGTATAATAATGTAATGTCACCCTCTGAGACTGCCTCACTGACCAACTGACCCTTTGAAAAAGGAGAAGATATAACCACTTTTTTCTTTGGAAATCTCTCAAAACTTATGTTGAACTTTATTCCTTTCACTTCTTTGCTGTTAGCATCTCAGTAGAGTAACAATGAGCTCAATATCACATCTCTCACTACTAAGGGCTTTAACATTGTTTACATCAGTGAAGAAAAAGGCTCAATGTGGAAACCTGCAGATGCTTCTAAATATTAAATATTTTGCAACATGGTGATGACAATCAGAAGCAAATGGACTCTGGTGCCCCCTATTCCAGCAAGCGTTACCTGAATTTTTACCTCTTGATACTCTTTTTAATTGCAATTCTTTCTTTTTTTATCAGTAAATGAAATAAATGAATTAAAAAACAATGCAATGGCTGATCAAATTTATCTGACTTAACATAGAACACCTTTGCAAGAAGACTGGGCCAACCACCTCTCTTGTGACATCTTTAACAGGCTGTTTTTGCTCTTGGATGCAGTGGCCAAAGCATAATGAGGATATAGAATATCCTATAAAAAGTGGAAGCAAGATCCCATCTGAATTATAAGCTAGTATGTCAAATGCTGATAATAGGGGGCTATGATTTTGCTTTAAATAAATGAAATCAAGGCATTATCTGTGAATAAAAGAATGCATATTACTTTCAAAATTGAATGTGATTTAATTACATTCTATCCCATTTTCAATTCCTTGCTGTTAGTTTTAGTTAAAGGCTTTGAATTTCTATTCTTACACTGTTGCTCTCTACCACCTTAATGATCATGATTTTAAGTAAATATGGATGCAGAGAAAAAGGGGAAAAGCTAAAAAAAATTTGCCCAGCACCTCACTACCTTTTGACATACCTATGAAGAAATTCTCTTTGGAAATGAATACTGATGATATCACTAGTCGTTCTGAAAGGAATTTGACATACCATTGATATATGTAAATGTTTTGTCATGTTTTTCCTTTCGAGACACTGTTTTCATGATGAGCCAATGAGGGAGAAGTTTCACCACCGTATCTGACAGAATGGCCAGGGAAACTTTCCATCCCATGTGGGTGCCTCTCAATCCCACTAATCCACAGAGGCTCTGAGATGCATTATTCTCCCTGACTTGTTCAGAAATTGGTTTCAGGCAGGGAATTTATTGAGATATGCCTCATTTAGCATCTACAAAGAACTTAGTATCTTGCAAAGGACTATGTGCCATACTATTCTGATTAACTTTGTGTATTACACTGCACATGAGAATGTGATCTGGTCCATGAAAATTAGCAGAGCTAGCAAGAATAAATCCCAGCATACTCTCTTCTGTTACCACACCTACTCACATAAACCAGTAGAAGCTGGTCCTCCATATTTTTTCCCCCTACTGACTGTATCAATCAAGAGTTCATCCCCAGTGTGTAGAGGAGAACTGATGCTATCACAAAGAGCTAGTTTTGCAAAAAGAAAATGCACAAGAGGTAAAGACATGTTATTCGCAGACTTTCAGAAGCCTTGCTTGAGCACAATGCGGTTTACAGGTTTTTGGGTTTGGGCTGGTTTGGTTTTTTTTTTTCTAATTTCACTTATGACTTTGAACTAAGAAAGAAAAATCTTCTAAGTAAATGGTAAGGAAAAAATGTTAAGGGAATGGTTTTGTTGACAAAAATATTTTAAAAACAAATATTTTAAAAACAAAAATATTTTTTCTTAAAACTTTCTCAGATGACCTTCTTGTGAGGAGTGTGTACATTTCTGCTTTTACAATATAATGTCTTTACTTTGGCAAAATCACTAGTTTTCAAGAAAAAAATAAGGATTAGTTTACCTTTAATGTCGACACTGGGAAAAAAATTAAGTGGTGAATAGAGATTACCATTTTTAATATGTTTTCCCTTTGGTGTCAATTATTTCAAATCCAGGTTTCAGTTATTTCTGTAAAAGTGTGGTAGTCATTTAGACCATGAATACCCTTAAAGAGATCAAAGACTACCAGAAGATTGATACATGCTGCAAAAATATACTCTTTTGCTTTCACTTAGACTTCACAGACTCTTAAAGCTAAAAATCTGCAGAAGCCACTCCTGGTGTAAAAAGTGAACTCTTTTGTGTCTTTCACTCTATGGATTTTAGATTAGAACAGAGGTAGAATAAACCACCTACAGGTAAGAAGCCTGAGAACATAGGTATCCATCCTATTTTTAGACAAGAAATATAAACCTAATTATATACTGAAATGATATTTGGCTCACCAGTGGGAATAAAAAAGGTTGTTTAAGCCCTGGCCTCTGATGATATCTGAGATTTGGTTCTGAGCCTTCAGAAAACCCAAGTCCTTGAAGATTAGTCTTCTTATGACAAAAAATCCCTCCTGTCTTAGTGTAGAATAAGCACAGCAATGGCCAAAACTCCAGCAACTACCATTGTCATCAACATTAGTACCAGTAGTTTGCAGGTTGGTACATTTTAATTGTGATACTCAGCATCCTCTGTTTCTGAAGTCTATGAATTGTCTGTTTGAATGCTTCAAAATTAGTAATCACTTTTAAAGACCTGGCTGCATTTTGAACGCATCAGCTGCATGCTGACTGCCTTTTGTCTCTGTATCAAGGACTCTATAGCCCAGTGCACGGATAAAACAGTTTAGGTAGATAATATGCTAGATGATGATACATCTATAGGCTAAAGAACAGTTTCAGAAAGAAGCAGAAAAGAAAGCCTGCATGGATGAAATGCGTTCATACAAGATTAAATAGCTGAGAAGAGATTGCTTGACAGAGGAAGAAAGAGAACAAATCAAGTAAGCCTCAAGATGTGCTGCACAGGGAAAAGATGCTACCATGCTCTGAAAAAATAAGAAGGTGCAAATCTTAACAGATCTTTGAATCTTTGTAATCCTGTTTTCTGAGAAAATTTTAAATAGGAGTTGTAAACAGCAGAAATTACTGGAAAATGTTTCATTTAATAACTTAAAATATATTTTATAGATCAGTGGTAGGTAAGTTTAATGTTTTCTTTTTGTTTGAATATATCACTGCAGTTGTTGAACAGATGATAGTTAATCATACCCTGAAACTTACTTACTTCCAAAGGGGATAGTACACTATATTCTATTTCCTTCTTGCACAATTATCTTTGATACATATAATTTTTACTGCAAGAATCAAGAATCTGTGTAGTGAGCTCTGAAATACTGGACCAGCCACTGCATGTTGCTGCACTCAGTTTTGCAAAATCCTCTTAATCCAGCATTTCTAGAAGCTTGATCATACACTGAATTGTTGTTCCACAAGAAATCCCAGCATTTTAAAACATTATCTGATTTAGGAGAGGAAATTTGTAGAATCCCAGAAGATAAGGGTCTAATGTGCATGTCTCAAACACTGATAGGCAGATGACTGTGGAGGAGCCAAGGATTGCTGGTAATAACAGACAAGGATTATTGGTAATAACACACCATGCGAAAGAACAAGATGTGTCGGGAGAAAGGAGCTATAAGGAGGTAGGGCAGCACATTTCCAGGACAAACATCTTTGTTCTAGTTCCTGGAGATAAGCACAGCACAGTACAGCACAAGCACAGGAATGAAGCCGAGAAGTGGGCATGGACTGTAGGAGGAATGAAGACCACCAAAGGCCCCTGAAGCCCTCTGACGCATTTCCAGAAGGGTCTGAAAGAACAGACTGTGAATGATGACTAATATGAATAGGAAGTGAGAAACCTATATTCGGGATGGGGAAAACATACCTATAAACAGGTACCCCCAAGTAGCCTGAGTGTGCACCCCAGGGCCCTAGACATTCTGTCCCTGCATGAGTACTGAAACCAGAAATGGTGATCTCTTTTCCTCTTTCTCTCTTTCTCTTTCTTTCTTTCTCTCTCTTTCTCTTTTTCTCTCTTTCTCTCTCTTAGTCTTTAATTAATCTCTTTCTTTCTCTCTTCTCTTTTATCTCACCCCTTTACCCAAAACCCACTGCTGTGTGCCTAAACAGTAGGACTGCTATGCTGATTTCTATGCCAAGTGTGTAATTTTTTAATAAAACTTTGTGAGTTTTTGCAGACCCTCTGACTTTTTCCTTTCAAACACAAGCATTTACAAATCTTGGCTGTCTCTTTCCCTTAAGAGTGGGATATCACAAAATTTAACTATGAAATTTCTCAGAATCTCCAATTATGTAAGGAAACTGATAGCCTTTTCATGCTCCATAGTCAGGAATGTGAAAACACAGGTAGGCTCTGAGTTGACCTTTCTAAAGGACTACCCTTAAAATGGTGGTTCTGCTGTGGAATCAACCTTTTTTTTGTTTGTTTCTTGGGGTTTTTTTAACACATTCATTTAAAAGCTTTGAGGTAAATGATAAAAGTGTCCAAAAATTTGTTTTCGGACTGAGAACTGATTTTCTTCCTGGATGCAGAAAAACAAGTGTGCATCTGCATGCAACTGGTTGGCTGGAAAACTTAGCTAAGCCAACACAGGATCAGTTTCAAACCTTTATTTAATCATTCTATGCCAGCACAGCATCAAGCAGAACCTTAATCATCTACTTCGCTAACCAGTGCTCAGCCCCTAGGGTGTCTCACTCTGCCAAATGACACATTTTCATGTTTTACTTTAGGTCTGATATAATCTGAATCTGTCTTCTGACCAGCTTTGTCTAATCGCACTGGGACTTCTCTAAAAAATTCAGTTAGAAAGTTTAGCTGTTTATGAAGAAAAATATAAGGGGAAGAAACCAGGCAGATTTTCCATGCATACAGCTTGCAGATTTTGAGTAATGAATATTATAAGAGTGCATAAGAAATTCCTACCCTCTCAGCGTGCCTCTATTCAAGAACATCTTCCTACAGGGTCTGTCATCTGAAAAGCAAAAATATGAAGACCATGTAAGTATGATCTCATTTAAATTATAATAGAAGATTCCAGAGACTGATTTTTTTTTTCCCAGCTTCATTCACCTGAAAAAAAAAAAAACAATAGCACTCTTTGGGCTCTTTCTATAATAAAGAATCACAGAGTCACAGAATCATCTAGGTTAGAAAAGACCTTTGAGATCATCAAGTCCAACCTATGACCTAACATCACATTCCAATGCCCAATCACTCTTCTGTGAAGAATTTCTTCCTAATGTCCAGGCTAAACCACCCCTGGTGCAGCTTAAGACTGTGTCCTCTTGTCCTGTCACTGGTTACCTGGAAGAAGAGGCCGACCCCCACCTGGCTACACCTTCCTTTCAGGCAGTTGTAGAGAATTATAAGGTCTCCCCTGAGCCTCATTTTCTCCCTGCTAAACAGCCCCAGCTTCCTCAGATGCTCGTCATAGGAGAGTGATTCACCTTGTGTCTCACAAACATTTCCAGTTGGAAATGTCTGGGTTTTGTTATGTGTGCGAACTTATATTAACAGTGCATTTTCTGCATGCAACAAAAATCTTTAGGGAAGACTGTGACTGCTAAGGCATAATTGTCTCTGCACTTTTCTGAAAGTCAGGAAGCTCAGCAACATTCCTGAAAAGAATGGCAGGTAATACACTCAGTTTATATACCGTCCAAACCCCAGGATATGATTTCTCCAGTGAGAATCCAGTGATCCTCACAAAGATCTTCTAAGGGGCATGCATTTGTAAATGCATTTGACTTTTCTGTTTAAATTGCTTCCTGAGTTATCCGTGTATACAACTAATGATAAAAATATATCCTGGAGAGAATAATTTAGTAATAAAGTCAGCAGAACATAAATATATTTACAAAATATAAAGACACTCACTGCTGAATCCAGCAGACAACTAGGAAACTTATGAAAACTAAGGAAACCCTTTGCTATTTCTGTCCTGAGCCACAATGCATGATGCAGATGATTGTGGAAAGTGACTTTCTGAAGGGTCATATCACTGTTGTTTTTCCTACTCAATGTGCCCAAAATTTATCTCATAATTATGCTGAACCTTATCTTTATGACATCACAAGCATAAAGATCCTTCCTCTCCCACGAGGGAGCCAAGGCAAGTGCTTCTACATTGCTTTCACCATGCTTTTGAAACTCTCATTAAACTAGAGAAGAGGACATTCAATACCCTAGAGGAGATAGTGCACCTTGAAGCACTGACTCACTAAGGAATCTTTATGTACAAATGTCATTAGTTTCCATTTCTTCCAGATGTTCCCCTTAGTACAGTTATCAATTTCCTAACATCATTCAGAAACATTAATTCACCCTCTTTTTCCACTATACACATATAATTATTATACACATGTAGTTCTATGATAGTCAATTTCAAAGGCTTAGGCTTGATGTAGGAATTCTAAATAGATGCTTTCAATAATTGCACAGCTTATAGAAGTAGTGAAGAATATGTTCCAAATTGGCCTGCTGCTATCTCTGCCTTCAGCATTTCCTGTGTCTGGCTAAACTAGCTTCAAATAGGCACTTTGGTGTCTAGTACACTCCACTTATACTCTTATTTAGAAGTAAAACCCAATCAAGTGTGGAAGCTTTGAGGTATATTTACCATTTTGTCACTTTACAGGCGAATAGGAATAAGAAAAATAGACTTTTCTTTTATCATGGGCTTTTACGCTCCAAATTAAATGGGTCACAGACCAGGTCCTTCCACAGATGCATAATCCAGACAAAATGCTTCCTTTTGCCATGTTTTTAGCTCACATGTCTATTTGTCAGTGTTAGTCCCAGAAAAATAGTTAACTGAGATTTCCATGATCTAAACCTTTTTGTTGTGTGTATCTTGCTACATAACACCAAAGTGGCAAAGTTTGCAAGACACCCACTATTCAGTCTGACCTAATTCTGGTGCCTTCCTGGCTGTGCAAAATTCTTCAAAGCTGAAAACTGATGCCCAAAAAGATGCCTAAAATAATCTTGACTGTCTGAGACTTATGCATAGGCAATTCAAGCATGCATTTTGCCCAAAGTAAATTTTCTACAGACACTTGTTCTTTTAAGGACCTGCAAAGAAGGTGTGTTTTCCTCGACCAAATGAGTGGGAAATATCTGAAATCTTGCCTCTATAGCATTGCAGTCATTCAGATTTTGCCTCTGTTCTTATCTTGAAGCTTTTTATTGTCACCTTGTGAAAAGACTCTCACTAGAGTCAGAGTATGAGAGCTTTCCAGCGGCTGCAGTAGCAACAAGATTAAGCCGTGATTAACTTCTGTAGGATATGGGTCAAACCTTGGATAAAGACTGAGAAATGGACCTGTGTTTGTTCTATGAAATCTAACATACTAAAACTCAGACTTCTTATTGCCATGGACAGACTGCTGGGTCATATGGCTTATTCGCACCGAGCTAAAATATTTATGAATCACATGTTAGTGTGAACATTCAAACACACTACTACAGATAAGAAAACTACAGTTGCAAGCAGCTATACTATCATGTACCTGTCAAATCCTGAGCACTCTAAGATATTTCATTAGTTATATATTTTTCTATTTTGTCCTTGCTCTGAATGTTCAAAGATATTCTTTCTATTTAAATCTGTGCTTGAAAAATGACCTCAAAATGATAGTTTGAAAAGATTGCCACCATAACCTGTTATTCCTTAGCCAAGTGTAAATTGGTAAATTTACTTGCCTCTGGTAAATTACTGGAGACTCTGGTAAATTACTTGCCCCCTTGAATTTGTCACTGTGCCTGACAGCTTGCTCATACATCCAGTTAAGATTATGCATTGATTTTAATGATGAATAAACTATATGAATGTTAAGATAAGCATGGAAAAACTTACTGTTTCAACATTCTTCCTTATAATAAATGGCATATACATGTCATACCTCCTGGAGCTGAAATTCTAAGGATTAGGACAGGTTAATAATGCAAAACATGAGTCTAAAAGATGTCTATTCTCTTAGTACTGAAGAAGATGAGATCTTGCAAAGCATCATGCAGCAGAAGGGAGAGGAATCATTTGTACTGATGTTTGCTGTTACAGCTTATGTAGCCTTTCCCTTTTTCTGAAATGGAAATGTCCTTTTCTTAACACCTATGGAGAATGCAGCTACAAACCCAATCCTCTACCTGGTTACTAGGACTAGCTTCTGACCACTACAACAGAACACACATAAAGGACAAAGTCATTGGGTGGAATAGTTTAAAAAACTATGCAGATGTGTTAGATAGTGACTTTATTTTCTTTCCTTAAAATTTTTGAATTTTAGAGATAAATTTTTTTTGTGTAATAGAATAAATTTTGACAAGATAATTTGCCTTTTCCTGACTCTGTAGATGTTCCTCAGAGCTGTCATGTCATTCCTATCTTGTTCCTATTCTCTGCTAAAGGACAGGATACCAGGTACAAGTAAATTTGATCAGACTGAGGCTAATGAGCTTCCAACTGACTCTAACATAGCTGGGAAGTCTCACTTGAAGCACTATTCTTGTTGCAGACAACCTGGCAAAAAAAAGATAAAACTATTAAATTGATCTTCACTGCTGACATTTGACTTGCAAGATGATTTTAAATACCTGTTAATATTATAAATAGATTACTAATCTGGAATAATTTAGTTTTATGTGGCTCTAGAAACAGTTTGTCTAAAGCTATGTCCCCAGCACATTGCTGTTCTGGTAGCTTGTGGCAGTGCATACCATTGCAGTAGGCAGGCATAATTATTTTACACATTATTCATTCTTTCTGTGAATCAAGACCATGAACCTCATCTCTCATTTTCCAAAACACAGAGACCCCAAAAGAAGCTTGTTTAGCAAGTAATATTAACACTTTCTGTTTACTAGCCCCTGAAAAAGAACATGTCCAGTCACTTGTACCCACAAAGCACATGCTAAAAAAATGTTTGGAGATCTCTTCAGGTACCATACTCAGTTAGTCCTTGACACATTTAAACTGAAATAGGGTAGGTTTGTATCAGATAATAGGAAGTAATTCTTTACTGTGAGGGTGGTGAGGCACTGGAACAGGTTGCCCAGAGAAGTTGTGGATGCCCCATGCCTGGAAGTGTTCAAGGCAAGACTGGACGGGGCTTTGAGCTACATGTTCCAGTGGAATTTTTCTCTGCTCATGGAAAGGGGGGGAACTAGATGATTTTTAAGGTCCCTCCAACCCAAATCATTCCATAATTCTGTGACTCTATGATAATAAGACTATTTATAAAGGTGCTATGGTGATGCTGTGTTTTGTCCTGTTAAAAAGTTGAAATGAACCCAAGACTATTTCCTGTAGTCACCAAACCACTGTGGCATGCCAATAAAACCTGACTTCTGAACAGTCAAAATACCATGCCTGCCAGAGGGGCAAAAGTTCCCTATAGTGTTGTTTCTGACCACAAGGACCATCTAATGCTGTAGTTACTTCTAAAAAAATATAAAATCTAATCATATCAGATTTATTCTTGCTGCCATTGAAAATAATAACACTGAGGGAATGACCATCATACACATCTTCAGTATCTAACTACTATTTTTCTTTCTCTAGATGTAGCAACAGTAAACTTTGCTTCCAAATCTGAAACCTATAAAGAAACAGCAGCCCTGAAAATTCTTCCTTGAGTCCCCAGGCTATACTATCTGATACTAAAGCTGCTTGAAATTGTTTGCCAGAGATGAGAGCTGTGGTTGTGTTGATGATCCCTGCCTTCGAAAGCTTTTCAAGATAACAGTCAAGTTCAACTTTTTCTAAGTCTGTCTGAACTTTGGGTATAATCTCTTTAAAGCTCCAGCTAAGCTCACCAAGCTTTGCTGGGTTTTCCTTCCCACAACATTTTTTTCTTACATTTGAAAAGCTTCAACAGCCTATCAAGGAGGCTGTGAAGAACCCTTTTTACTTCAGATTCTCCTCTGACAGAGAAAAGAGCTCCACAAACCATTAAAAAAAGAGAAAAGTATGCAAGCCTGAAAAATTTTGAGCATTTTCCCACTGCAAACTTCATCTGTGCCACCCCGGAAAATTTTGCTGTTTTGCTGTGCAGAGTCTGAATAGGCTGGCTCAGCAGGGCATTAGTATTCCATTTAAACAAGTAAAATCAAACCTAGATCGGTGTTTTGAATTGTCTCTGACATCTAAGTCCATTATGGTTTTAACTCACCTTCATGTTTTAAACAGGAAGCTGAGATGAAAAAAGATCTATGTCCTCTCTGTACTTGCATGGTTTTAAATAATATTTCCACCCAGAAAAAAATATCTAGTACAGATCTGGATACAACATCTGGAGGCTGGCAAATAGCCTGCTCACATTTGGGACACTGGAGTGTTATGCAAGCCAGTCCTGCAGACTGTGTTCAAGACCCAGCACAGATGCCTCAAGAGACTCAAAGTTGTGAAGCTTTACATCGATGTGTTCTGGCACCATCACTATTATTTCTCTTGTCTAAATTGAGGGTAAAGTTATCAATTCAATTTTAAAAGTAGTAAGGTTCTTACTGACAACAGCTGCAGCTGAGGAAAATGGTCTTACAGTTCATATTACTGTCTGTGTAAGCAATTGCCCAGGAAAAATATGGAAATTTGGCTTTTCTGTGCTTTTGCCTGAGCCATAATGGCAATAAAAGTCTGATTTGTTCCCAAGCCGAATTACTGCTTAGAAACTGAAAGAGAGATGATGGGTAAATGGCACAGGTGAATTCAAGGTATGTCTTTCTGTGTAACTGGAATAGAACAAACAGTTAAAATAGGAAAGTAGTCGGGAATTGAACATGCCTTTGATATAAAGTGAGGCTGAATTTTTGCATGTGTTTACAATACAGGTACTGCAATAGGTTTTTAAGGTTTTTTCACTTATAGCTTTCAGTATCCTTGAACAATTGATGCAAAATGTATGAATGTGTTTGGACTTTCTCAGGTACAAGCCAAGTTTTATGCTTTACAGTAGAATTTCCAGCACAATATCATGAATTCCATGTGGAAACCAGATTTTCAGTGTTGAAAGCATGTCTGAAATATTTAAGGTGTTTCAGTCCTGAAACACCTTGTACATTTACTCTAGAAAAACACTGCTTCTACTTTTAAGGAAATAACTAGGACAAAATCTGAATCCTCTTTTAATTTCCATCCCTTTAACTCCACACATTTTCATATTTTATGTCATGGGGATGAAATAGAAAAATATAAAGACAATGAGAAGAAACATGCCTTTGTAACCATAAAGAATTCTTGAACAAGGTATGCACCACACACATCACTGGCAGTGCCCATAATCTGTTAAACCACTCTTAATGCATTCAAATATAATTCATTTGAAACTCTGCACTAGAAGTGCCAGATAATACTCATTTCATTGGACCCAAATAACAAATGGAGGAATGGTACTTGTCTTATCCCCATCACTTCTATTTCTATATATGCTACTCATTGTTTACGAATCTTATAAATATATCCTCAGAGGATGTTCAAACATTTATAGCTTGTTTAATTCATGAAGAAATTATGCTTTAAATATACTTTTTTTTTTCATGCCAAGTCTAGCATGGCTAGCATAGCTCAAACTCACCATTTCCTTCCCAGGAGGTATCAATGCCAGAAAAATGTTCTCTGGAAGTTGTATAAAATATTGCAATGTATGCTTTACTCCCAAGTCTTAAGAAAAACTGAACAAACCAAAAAAGCGATTCTAAGCAAATATATCTAATGCAATGCTAATAGCATTCAGTTTTACTTTAGGTAACATGGGTCATAAAAACTGTATTAAAATAGGAGCATTTTTGTAAAAGATTTTTTGCCTGGATCATAATGATACACATTTTAGTTATTTTTTCATATAACCTTATGTATTTTTTGAAATACAATGAGAGTTTATGGTATTCAACACTGTTCTAGAGGGAAAATAAATGTCACTAAAAAAATCATTGATATGAATTCAGAAAGGGTAATAAATTAAAAGTAGCATCAATTTCCTATGACCTTTGCCTTTACCTAAACAAGGTAATGTCAAAGAAAAGTGTTAAAACTCAGCAAGGAATTTGGGAGATGTATGAAATCAGAACAAAACAAAATAAAACAAATAAAGCAAAACAAAACAAATAAAGCAAAACAAAACAAATAAAGCAAAACAAAACAACAAAAAAAAAAACAAACAAAAAAAAGAAAAGGAAAGGGTTTCCAAAAATTTTAAACCACAACGGATTAACATTTTGGCTTTTCTTCTGTTTTTGTTTTCAGCCATTAACTGTTCATTAAGGCCAGGGCCTGAAATAGATTGAGGCAAAATGCTAGTTTGTTGCTGTGCTGAGAGATAGTCCACTAATTTATGGATATAAGCTGTGAAATTTGACTTTTGGACATGAGTGGAAGACAGCATGTATCTATTTTCTTCTGAGGCCATGTGTGCAATCAAAAAGGATTGTAATTATGCCAGTTGCCAGTAGAATTATAGCAACAAACCACTATGCTAGAGACATAGTTCACCTTAGAAACGTTCTTTTATAGACTGAGCTAGCATCCATTTATTGGGAAATAAATAACCATCACACACACAACAAGAATATTTTGCTTATACAACCATCTTTATACAAATGCTTTTACCAATGTGACGATACCAGAAAGTGGTAACAGGGGAAAACATACTAAGTGACACATAATAGAAAAACTCTGCTCTAGACCAAACCTGATATGAAATATTGCATTTTAGACTTCGCTACAAAAGTAAAAGAATTTTTAGTGAGGATAATTTGGAATATCCAAAGAAGCTTACACTGTAATTTAGCAGATAATTCACATGGCTGTGCTATTTCATTCATATGACTTCCATAATTATTGTCAGGTCTGGTGAAAAAAAAAGTAATTTTTTACTTTTTGTTTGTTTGTTTGATTTCATCTATCTTAAGACATTGTTTTAGTCATAAGAAAGGCAAATATGATAAATGTTTCCATGATCCTAATTTTTTTTTTCATATTGAATAGGA
Organism: Aleadryas rufinucha; assembly: GCA_013397815.1. Classification (NCBI taxonomy): domain Eukaryota; kingdom Metazoa; phylum Chordata; class Aves; order Passeriformes; genus Aleadryas; species Aleadryas rufinucha. Next base: position 691,446 of record VZTH01008962.1, on the reverse strand, counting down.
CCTGTATATATGTTATTGAATACTGGTTTACAACTGCATTTTTCTTTCTTTTACATAAGGTAGCATATTTGTTATTTCTTTATTAGCGTGATTTGGTTTGCCTTTTTTTTTTTAATGAGCAAACAATAACGGTTAAATTAGAAATACTGCCAGAAATAACAAAAAGTGAAGGAAAATTGCAATATGATATATTTCTAATCTCTTACGAAACAAATGGGTTTATTTATGAAAACAAACAAACAAACAAAGCATTCTAAATTGCATTTTAAACTCAAAATATGCTATATGATCTGGCCTGAAGGAGACTTTAAAATCCAGCAAGGAATATTTCATATTCATTTGTTGATGTGGGAAGCCTGACACACAAGAAATTTGACTGAGACATGTACATTTGTACATAGATGCATATATATAAAAATATTACCTTTCATTCCTAAAATTCTACTTCATAATGAGTTATAGGTGTGAGATTTTTCATGAAAATTAAAGACCAAAAAGACATTAATAAAGTAGGAATGCAAATCTGATTAAAAGAATTATCTTCTTGTATAACACATTTAAATTTTGAAAAAGCATGCTACAAGATCAGTAACCTCGCAAAATTCAGAAATAATTGGAACCATATGTAAACAATGCGTGTATCTGCTCCTAATACACAGTGCTAACAGAAAGATGAGAAAAGCCTGCATTGGTGCTATAATACAACCTGTCTCCCATCTTTAACCTTAAATTGAGACAAATCATTATACTGTAAGGAATCTTCTCCAGTCCACCCAGATTGTATTAGCAGGAGGAGGAAGGCATCTGAAAAGGAATCATTCAAGGAAGGGAACAAGATCCTACTATAAAAGATTCAGCTACAAAGCATCCCTGAAACATACCACAAAATTTGTTCAGAGATTGTGGTTAAGAGCTGAAGAATGCTGGGTGGCTGTGGTGGTAATGTGAATATTGATAAAAGTGACTTTGATGTAAAAGAAACCCTAAAAATGATACTGCATAGATTTTCAGTTACTCAAGTCTGTCTGTGTTCTCCTTTGAAGCATTATTTCGAAGCTCACAGTAGTGCTTGAATGTTTCTCATTCTAGGCTCTAAGTTTTCACACAGGGGCAAAAGCATATTCAGTATACTCTGCAGCATCCCAAATGATATTGCTAGCAGAAAACACTTCAATGAAATAAAAATGGACTACATGTCAAAATAGATTATTATTCTGTGGAAGCCAAGAAAAGAGCTACAAGTTCTGACGTGGCCACGTCTAGTCGTGCCTAACCAAAAAATCAACACAGAAGTAGCAGGAGCAAAAATGTGGAAGCAAGTAAATATCTGACTTTGTTCCAAGACATATGACTGAAACACAAGGGCAAATTGAATTCAATTGTGACCAATTACCAGACCAGAAAAAAAGAAAAAAAATAAATAATACTAGGCTTCTCCTTGAAAAATGTCATAAAACAGCCTAAACATGTTCATTTTTAATGCTGTGGGAAGGGCTAATCTGTAATTAAAGCTTTACAAAAATGAGGACTGCCTATACAGAATAATATGGAGTTTGAAAGCCTTGACTAAATATGCAAGGTCAAAGTACGAGAGAAGAGTGGTTCTATTAGCACAACAAAAAAGCAAATATCAAAGCAATCTCTGGAACAATTGCAGCAACTAAGTTGCTACATGTCAAAATGAACAGCCATGCAAAGCAGAGAAAAAGAGACGAGGTTTATGCAGAAGAGAAAACCTAAAATGTCCCTATCACACTGGTGATCAGCAGTGTAGCTGATACATGCTCAGCAATTAAATGGAATTCATTCCTGAAAAGAAACTTTCTGTTAGTGCCGAATGCATGATGTAGAGGGGAAAAAATATAAAAAAGGACTTCAAAGGCAAATGCCGTTCCCCAGACCAAATCCATATCTGTCTGTGTATGATACTGACGAAAGCTAAATGGAAATGGGGTGATTTGATATGCTGCTGCTGGGATTAGTTCTGATGGCAACACGGTGCTGTCCTGTAACATTAAATGTGCTGCAGCATGATCCAGCTTCTGTGCGGGCTGCAGGGGTCTTTCCTTTTACCGAAATGGGAAAAGCATCATCTTCTTAATAAGAAAGGAAAGGTGGGGAGAGATGACAGCCTAAATAGTGGAGGGCATTCATTGCTGCTGCTTTCAGCCCAGCCCAGTATACAGAGCAGTAGCATTTCTGCAGTATCAACCTGAAATGGAAATTGTCACTTAGTGGGTCACAGACTACAACTCTTATCTCCCAGCTTCTTCAAAGAGAAGAACAAGCATCAGTCTGCACGCATGCATTATCCCACCTGCCATATTTAATGTCAGAAAGCACACTGAAGGCGCAAAGACACTTTGTGTATTCCCCACTTGCACTCCGTGGTCACCAAAGTGAAGAAATATGCCTCCACGAAGCCATCTCTTTTCTAAATACAGTGGCTTGGTTGTGGTTTGTCATGCCAAAAGGGTAACAGCACAGTTCCCTGCAGGCTGAATAAGCCATGACCTGACCCAAAGTTCTACTCTTCTCTCTGTATGCATGTGGTAGAGAAATAGCTCTAAGAAAAACATGACAGAAGCAAATCAGTAGTGATAAAGGCAGTGGCTACCTTCTTAATCAACATGTGGCCCAGGCTCTTTTAAGAAAATAATGCTTCACAATAGCTATACCTTTAATTCTTTTATCGTATTTTCCTGCTGGCTTCCACAAAGCATTTCATCTGTCTAGTGAAAAAGAGAGGCTGCTGACCTTCCCATTTACAATAACCATTGAGAGCGATTCACTTCACCTAAGCTTGGCCCCATACAGAATAGCCATCTAGCTTAACATATTCATTTTGGTACCCTTCCTAGAGAATATTGCCTGTATTGAACACTTATTTCAGGATGTGCTGTGTCATGTTATTGATCAACCAAGGGTATGTGGTGTTGGTATAAATCTTTTCTCTTTGTGTCCTTCATAAAAAATCCTACTTATAAGATGCTGTCTTGATCTCTTTCTTCTTCCTGAGGCTTAGTGTGCTTTGATTATAATGAAATCCATGTTAATTGACCACTCAAAGACTGGGTCTATACTTCAGTCACAAACTTACACATCTCAGCTATTTTTAAAATAGCTGTTCCTGCTATAGTAGCAGTTTAGTCAAGAGAGTATGGAGCTTAGTGCAGGCTAAGCATTTCTCTTCTGTACAGACAATACTATTGTTATTCTTACAGCAAAATAACATCTCAAAGCTGTCCTTTAAGGTATGTTATTGTAATTGGAACTCAGAGTGTTTTAAGGACATAGTAAGAAGGATACAAAACAAAAACTGTGAAAAGAAAAATATTTCTCAATTGAAGCATAAACTCAGGATGTTATCATAAAATAAAAGTGGCAAAATACCCTTGGAATGCTGTTAGGAATCCCCACTTACTGCTGATCTTAGTGATCATATAGGAACACACAATTATACAAGATAGGAACAAAATTATGTCTGGAGGTTTTCTAGTCCATTCCACTAATTTGAGAACATATCAGTATTTTAGAATGGCAATATTAAAGTCCTCAAGGAGTTTTCCAGTGATCCTCTCTCTTCTCTGAAGGCAGTGATTTTCAGCACAGGATCTGTTTTCGGTAGTCTAGAACAAAAATAACAATCATAAAATTCCATAAAAACAGAATTTTTAAACATCTGTCCAATGTACACATATGTGAAATAACATTTAAATTCTTTTAAAATATATGAGAGACAAATTCTTCAACACATTAAAGTTCAATAAAATATCAAAAATACCCATTTAGATTAAACCCCATTTATTAACATCCAGAAGGTCAAACTTCACCTGGCTTCATTTAGCCAAGCCATTGATCTATCTTTCCACTTATTAAATAAAAATAAAGTATTCACATTCACTGTATTTTACTGGAGTCTGGTGTATGCATTTACTCAAAATAGAGCTGTGACTATGCAAAGAGAAGAGTTCCAAAGTATATATCAATTGGTATTGGAGTTCAAAGCATTTTAATCAACTTACTAAAGATAGGTGTTTCTGTCTCTGGACCTGGTCTAAGGATTTAATACCAGAAATGCTACTTTCCTCTGAAGAGGCTTCTGATGTCCTTTTAAAGCATAAGGTCATTTCACAGACATAGACTTTAGATACTTGCTTCCCTGTAATTATTTTTTTTCCTTTAATTTGAATAAAGTTTATTAAAAAAAGATTAGAATTAATGATCACACTTTCCATGGCCATTCATTTGCCTGCAGCATCACTTTTTAGAATTTTCATAATACAGAAAATGTGATTAGAATAATTTACTGTTCTTCATGAATAATAAATTATATAATAATTTCTTATTCACACATCTCTTACAGAATAAGCTTGTTTGGTTATATTGCTTGTCATGATATTATGAACCTATTAAAACTTTTACGGGTTAAAGTAAGGATTCCCTAAGTTTGCTTCAGTATGTTTGGTCACATGTGGTACAAGTTTTGTCTAGTACTCAGCTATGTTTAGTACATGTTTAGTTAGCTTGGATCTGGGTTCCTGCAATAGTTCTATTGTCTTCTAGAAGAATTTGGTTTTTGTCTTGTCTAAACTTCCTGAAGTTTTATATTAACTTTTTTCATGCTGGGCCAGCACTGCTCAGCAGCAGCTAAAGCACTGGTATGTTATCAACACCTTTCTCAGCTACCAGTGCAACCATCGCTGTGAGGGCTGCTGTGGGAAAATGAACTCCATCTCAGCCAGACCCAATACAATCCCTAACAATCATACCTGGGAAAGAAGAGCTGTCCCTATACACAACTCTCTAACAAAAATAAATAAGTAAATAATCCAACATAAACCCCGAGTTATACTTTGCTTGATCTCAAAAGCAGCAGTCCATGACTGAACAAAACCTGCAGAATGTGGCAGTAATAGGCAGACCATGGGCAGATTTGTCATTAAAGTTTCCTTATACTTCTCATCCAGGGTAAAACAAAGTATCTACCTATCAATAATATTTTTTTTTTCCCTTAAGTCCTTTCTTTGTTCCTTTGGAAGCTAATTACTGAGGTGTTATTATTCCAAGACTTTAAGCTCCTAAGAATATTTGAGGTGAAACTGTCCTAAGCAAAATACCAAAATAGTTGTATTCACCCACAGAAGCAGAGACATATACTTGCTCTGCTTCCATTTCCCCTGACCTTTATCAGTTGAGATAAATGATCTCTATTTCTCACCAAAAAAAACCAAAACAACAACCAAAAAAAAAAAAAAAACCAAAACAAAAAAAAAAAAAAAAAAAAAAAAAAAAAAAAAAAAAAAAAAAAAAAAAAAAAAAAACCACCACCCACAAATCCAGACCTACCACTTCTTCACATTTTCCATTTCACAGTTTTCTTCTCATTTTGTATTGCTGCTCACTAACTTAGGACAATTGCCCTTCATTGCAATACCCACATACTATCCTTTCATTAATGAGTCTGAGTTGAAGATTAGATTGAGAAAAACCCCACATGATTATGAAGTGGATTGTCTGGTAGCATGCCATTAGTATTTCTCAGATGACATTTGCAGATAAACTTAACTTTTAAAGTGAAAATTACATGTTAATAAAAAATGTGGTTTATTCTAATAAAAATTTTTAAATGTGATCATATTTTTTCATACCATTTCAGATGTCAGACCTTTTTCAGTTGACTATATTAAACTTTGTAGTTTTTGTTTTCTTCCTTTTCCAATCTTTTTATTGAATTTGCATGATCAACTATATTTGCTTTTAGTATTCAATCTTGATGACTTATTCAAAATTTCATTTTCATACTGTTTTCACAGATGCTGCAAACCAGCTGGCTCCAGCCAAGACTTCTTCAATTAGCATCGGGGCCAACTTTTCCTTCCCTCCATCACTTGATCATACAGCTGATATAAAAACACAGAGAAGTGGGGAAGGATGGAAAGGAGGAGTAGCCTCTTTTACAGTGAGGAATTCTGATTGCACAGCATTTTGACCTGTTTTTATTTAACTTGGTAGGAGTTTTGCTACTGATTTTGGTGCCTATTGGTCCAGATTTTATTAAAGAGATTATTTTGTTGGATTCTTTAGAACCCCACATTACATTATTCAGAAGGGAAACCAATCTACCAAGAGAAGTCACTTTTAGAGTAAATACAGTTGTGAGCTGTGGAAATGCACATATTTAACCTTTGAAATTTCTTTGAGAAACATTATGCTATTCTCCCTAGTATCACCTTCAAAGGGCTTACTGTAATGGCTCTCTTTCTTTTGATTTCATTGAAAATTGAAAAAATCAGTGCCATTAAAAGACACTTGAATTTTGATAGTAAAGGAACTGAGGGATTTCTGACTGTTTAATAACAGGTTAAATATAAAATGTATATTAGCCTCAGATTAGCACCTGACAAACATTTCCACATGCAACATGGGAATCCTTTAAGTACTTTCATCCAATATTTAAAATGCTTGCAATTAGTTCGTATAAGAAACATGAATTGTTTCTCCCTGATTTCATCAATACTGAAATCAAAGGCAGTCACTAATTCTGCTGTTAAAAAACAAAGCAAAAATTCAGCATTCACTAAGAACACAACACAACAACAATAGATGATCTGATTACTGTCTGCACTATGTATAATGCTAAAATTATACAGTGTGTGCACATATTTACCCAGGCATGTTCATATGTAAATGTCTATGCAGCAGCAGTGTACACAGATCTTTCCACTTAGGGATTCACCATCCAGTCCTCTGAAAGGACCAAGCGCAGTTGTGACATCTACTGCAAACCCAACAGCACCACAGACTTTAGGCTCTTGGGCTGCACTGCTTGGCAGAGCAGGTGTATTCTCACCTTCAGACAGAAAATATGGAGATGATCCTTCTCCTTGAAGGATTTTTCATTTTCCCCTCAAATACTGATACACTTTAGGGTTTAACCAAAACAAAACCTTTGCACCAATGAAGTTGCACAGCTTCTGTTAAACAGCCTGATCTTGTTACTCTGTGTCATTGTACTCTACCATTACTGATTGAGGAGGTGTAGGGAAAATAAAGCCAAACCCTTTCCAGCAATTTCCATCAATTCACAGTGAAAGGATGATATCGTGGCAGTGAAGTGCCACAATCTTCCTAGAAGCACCTCCAGAGAAGTCACTCCGTCCAGACCACAGCACACACACACTGTCACGCATGCACACGGATAAATCCTAAAGCAAACCGATGGTGAAAGAGTCCAGGAAGTGTCTCTGTATGGGGTTCTATGGGAGGGTTTATTGCAGCCACACTCATGAAAAAATCGAGGGACAAAGACAAGAACAATAGGAGGGTTCAGAGTTTTATATGGGGAGAATAGGGCGGCGAGAGCACCAGGGTCCAATGATTTTAGGGCACAGGGGCGATACACAGGCGGGGCCAGGGAACAGGAACCAATGGGGAAGCATGGAGGGAGTGGTGAGGGAACAAGGGCCAATGGGAGAGTGAGGAAGGGAGAACTTTCTGGATCAGGGACATGTAGGGTAGAAAGGGGCAGGGAGGCCAACAGGCCAATCAGGGAAACAGAACTGGTGTACATTAACATAATTAAACAAAGGATCCTGGGAGAGGCTTCTTTGATCATCCTGACCTGGGGAGAGATTTTCTGCCTAGGGCACCTTTCTCCAAGGGATTCCCGCGTTCTTTGGTGCCATGGGCCCACCAGCCACCACCGGATGAGAAACCATGGATAATTGATATAAGGAAAAGAATTTACAATGAGTGTGGTCAAACACTGGACCAGAGAAGTCTATATTTTGCAACTTATTTAGAAAAAATAGCATAATGATAAAAAGCTGAGGCAATCAGTAAAGTATTTCTGAAGTTCCTTACCATGGTGTGTGAGAATTGCTTCAAGGAATAATATGAGAAATATCTCTGCAGATGCCTCATATTTAAAAAAAATAACCAGGTTATTAATCCCTCAGGGATCGAATTCCACCTTTTTTTTACTTCCAGAAATTCTTTTATTTACAGGAGTTGTCTGCCGAATTCAGGAAAATGTGTCAAGACTGGAGTATATAACAAACAGCTTGGATTACACAAGCATTGCCTCCCTTGTTGTCCGATGGAATAACAAAAGCATGTCTCTGAGAAATGAGCCATTTCCTTTCATCCATATGAATTGAAAAGACGCCATGCTGAACTGCACACTGAATCTTCTAGTATGCATATCTTTAATTCAGATGAATTAATCATACACAGCTAGATAGATCTAGATCTAGGAGACAGAAACAGAAGGATAGAAATAGAGTTCAGCTCAAAATCCATGGGCATCCTTCTTCTTTGTGACTTTTCTTCAAGAGAATCCTCAGGGTTCAATCCCATGGAGCACTGAGTTACCTCACCTAGCACCAACATCAAAGGGGTTCAATGGCACTCAGTCTCACAGAACAAAGCTTTGGCCTGTTGACACATTTAAAGTCCAGACATTTATTTTTAATGAATAAAATAACCTTCCCTTCTATGCTTCCCTCTCTTCATGAGTACTTTTCTCCTTTCAGGCCTGATTTAGAAAAGTGCTAAGTAAAATGAACACTTATTCCTTTCCTTTTCCAATTTTTTCCAATCACCAATTTTCCCTGGCAGACACAGAGCCAAATGGCACAGAGGATTTCTTTGCCACATGGGTGGTCTTCAGGCTACAGTTCTGAAACATAATAATAAATTCAGCACTGTGTAACAGAAGTCACAGAAGCAAAAGTAGAGTGAGGACAGAGTTGCTTTCTGACATTTTGCTCAATCAGACGGAAAAGAATGTTTCTGTTCAGAAACTCAATTCTTGCTTTATAAAATCTGGCACCTATCTCTGTAAGTAGAATAATGGCCTTAACTATTATTTACTTACTAATTACTGAACTTCTCTGGTGGGAAAAAAGCAATATCAGAACTGAATCACTCGACCCCTGCCACCACCCAAGCTGGTTGAAATGTCACAACAATGTTGAATGAACAGAAAAAGAAGTTCATGAGATTTCCAATTCAGGTCTCCTGACCAAGGAATAGCCTCCTTTCCAAGGAAAAGTATAGACACTCTTCAAAAGAAAGCACAGAGCCTTTTTTCTCTTATTCTTTAATTTGGCTGAAAAGTCTTTGTATGACAAAACAGGACAAAAAGTGACAGTTAGAGCATGCCCTGCCATTGCAGTGAAGCCTACTACACCACGTCACTTTGCAGTCCATGTGCCAAGTTGGATGAGTAAGTCAAAAGGAAGCACTTAAAACAAGAGCACTGAAAGTGAGCTGCATCTCACCTAATGTCAGATGGACAACAATGAGGTTGCTCGTATAATTACCTCCATAGTCAGTAGGAAGAAACAGGGAGGTATTTGCAGCTGCACTATTTAAAAGGGGTTTTTTAGGATGGGGTGAGTTACTTTTCTCTATGGACTATGAAAGTGGATTTGACAAATTATTGATTAATGGGTCCAAGATTCCTCTGTTTGCTGCAGCCCTGTGACTTCTCTTCCTCTGCATATTGTATAGTGCTCTACTGTTATCTGTGCTCCAGTCAGATAGTGAAATAATCTGGGCCAGGAAATGGCTTCTGTGGTGAGTCTGTGCAGAAAAAAGCTCAGTGGAGAACACAGATGCATGTTCTCCTACTAAAAAATGCTGAGTATCTAGACAGAGGGCAGTGGTAAACAGTAAATGAAACCAATCACAGTTTCTGAAATGTTCTTTATTATAAGTGAGACATTATGTTACATTATATATATATATATATATAATTAACATTATTGTTATTTCATAAAGATATCAGCTACTTTGATGTCATTACTTTTTAATAACAACCTGTTGCAGGGTACAGCATTACATTAAAAATCTATGGTCACATTAGATGCAGGTAATTGCAAGGGCTGAGTCAATGGAGAAAAGAGAGTGTTCTTATATTGAAAAAGTTCCCCACCACATCACTTGTGCATTAGCAGCAGGGCTGGGGGTGGAGGAGCTCATTGCTTTCAAAAGGCTGGAAACAGTTCCAACATTCTCACTGCCAGAATACTTTATTAATATTCCTTGTCTTACAGGCTGGCAAGTGAAATACTAGAGACCTGTCATCAATTAGAATAGTGATGATGAGCCAGCCTAAAATAGGCCAATGAACAGGGTAAGTGCCCCTGTGGTTTGTCAATTACCTGAATTATTTGCAGTAGTTTTAGTGTCATCTGCAATGAATACAAATAGAAAGCACATGATGTCTGGAATGCAGCATGTTTAAGATCAGCTTTGGTGTTAACAGAGGAGGGGAAACAACTGACATGTTTGAACAGAAATATTGCAGAAGAGGAGCTCTCATTCACATCTCTCTCCCCACCTTCACACATGTTAAATAGACTCCCTTCTGTATGGCAGCCCTGTGCTTTTTATAGAGGGTGAAACCTGGTGGAGTGAAGTGCGACTCTGCTGACCCTGCAGTCTGTGTCACAGTGTCACTGGCCAGTGTCACCACTCCTTGTCAGTGACTCACCCAGAATCAGGAAAATGGGCCAACAGGACTGGTGATGTAGATAACTTCAGGGGATCTCAGCTCACCAAGGCTTTTCTCTTCCTAAAATTTCTGTTGTAGACAGAAGGTGACAACAAGCAGAAGAAAAGGCAAGAGTAAGGCAATCCAGTATTCCTGAATTGAACCAAATTACAAAGAATAAAAAAAAAAAATAGAAAAAAAATAAAAGAGATTGATTTTTTGGTGTGTGTTTGTTCAAAAGCTTCTTAGAAAGTTTTGTAGTAAATTACATGAGAAATATTTAACAGTGACTCAGAAAATACTATATTCTTGCAACAGTGAACTTTTACTCTTTGTCAGGAACACAGCTGGACTACCACTGCTTTGGTGAATACGTAGACTGATTGCTCTTTCTTTGTTCTTCTTTTTATATTTCTCCTTTTCTTTATGTTTTTCCACTCTTCTTTGCTTTGTATCCTTCCCTCCCACTTCTTTGACTTCTTCAGAAATCATTAGGTAATTGCAATGATTTGACATTCATAATTATGTATTTGGCCACATTGGTATTTTTTGTTATTTAAAAGAATGCATGGGTAGTTATTGGCATCTCTTCAAGTTGTCTGCTGTTCCTAAAAGATATTTTGAAGAGTGTATTGTATATGACTTGATAAGTTTCTGAATTTTCAGTACAATCACTGAATATAGGAAAGATTTGGAGTACTACAAAAGGACCTGTAACTCTAGAACCTTCTCCCTTCCTCTTGGCTTTCATATAAATCTGGAGGCTAAACCTACTACAAACATCTAACCTTCATTAAGAAATTTAAAATGTAGTTGCTTAGAATCCTGGCACTTAAAATGTCTGGCCTCCCCATTGCCTGAGCATTCAGACCGAGACAGAAGAAAGGGGTAGTTTTGTACCTAATTTTCCTCTACATGCTCAGCAGAAGTGTAGTATGCACCAGTAATACCAGCTTCCCTACAGAAAGCCGATAATTTAGAAGTAACACAGAAACCAAACTCACCTGCAGGAAAAACATAAAGTTCATTGGTCTCTCCCAGGCAAGTATCGCAAACAGACTGGGAGGTCTTGACCACTAGAAAGAAGCGAGTTCTAAGACCCATAATGTGGGCAGAGATCATTGATTTGAAAGGAGCACTCTAAGACAGTGCTAAAATATCAGCTGACTTCATTCTGCCTACCAATAACAGTGACTGCATCTTCTATAATGAAAAAAAGTTTAAATAATTAAGATCTTGCAAATTTCTTACAACTTTAGAATATACAAAACATTCAAAAGAAGTCCAAAATCGTTGGGAATGACACCTTAAAATAATCTCAAAATCCCTCATTCATGTGTAGAGATACAATAGAAGTGTGGGGTAGAATTTTGGCTACTTTTTTACTTGGTGCATGTGCTGCCATCATGCTACAAACATTAAATGGGCTGATTCACTTCATAGAATATCCAGTATTGTTACTAAATTCCACAGTGACTGTTTTATTATGCTAATTGATAATCTAGTGCGCTCCAAAGATTAAAGAAAAATGAAATTAAAGCTACAAAATCAAAGGGTAACAACTTTATAATGCCTCTTTAATTTAGTGAAATACAATTAAAGTCACACAGAGATAGAATTGACTATGAATACCAAAATGAATGTAATTGACAGAGTAAATGTTACAGAGCAGGGCTGCATAAGAGCAAAAAGAAATGTCAATAAATTTCAGTGCCACTGAGCTGTGCCACTGGGCAGGCGCACTGAACATCACAAGTCTTAAAAGTCCTTGGGGATAGCCAGCCACAAAGAAAGCTATGATGAATGTTTATGAAAACAGAAGTAGATAGTATTGGAAGGGTCTGATTTTAAAGGCATGCAAAAAGCACTAGAAATGTAACGTGGACTGTAATTATAGTAGAAGCTACTCAGTGCACAAGAAAAATGCTCCATTGATTGGGAAAATTTGAGCTGAACATACTGCAATTTGTAAAACCTTCAGTGCTCATAACCTGCATTTTAAAAATGGGTTTTTTTAGGCTGTAATCTGTGGAGAAGTTGCCTCAATATTTATTTTAATATTTTCAAGTTGGTAGAGACATTGTAGAATAACCTTCAAATTCATGCTATTGTAGGCCAGTAATTCAACAGTTCTTCTGTACTAAGATATTTATTAAAACATCTTTTCCTATACCAGATCCCCTGACACCTCCTTACTGGTTGCATTCTATCTGGGAGAGCTGCACCAGTCCTATTTAACTTAATATCATATCTTCAAATTCCTTTGTGGACTGCTGGGATCAATGAAGGTGTTTAAGGCCTTTCCAGTGGAGATTGCCGTTGCCAATGCAACTCTGATGTTAGAAATTTGAAGGTGTTACCTTCTACAGGGCTTGCAGCTATGGTGATAAATGAGTCAGTCATGTTCTACATCCTGTGTGATATTTGCATTTATCACAAAAATTATTAACATTTTATTATCCCTAGAAGTAATATGGATGGATCTAGAAAAAAATCCTTCTTGCAGTATCTTCACTAATCTTATTCTATGAAGAGAAGAGGGAGTCCAGTTCTTCTGCCTGTCAACACAACATATTTTTGAAATTGTGAATTCACAGCCAAAGAAGATTTTGCAAAATTGCCTATATCTAGTAGACTGAGTTTACTTGGGCATAACAATCAGGTTTTATATGGTCAGTTTTTCACAGCCTGATTATTTTTAAATTGCATAGTAAAAAAATGAATGAACCTGTAGTGAGGGATTCATCTTAGCTTTTTAGACATCTACAATGTAGATCTCTACATATACTAAGCATCTAAACATCTGTAACTGAAGAGAAAAATAGTACCTTCTGGAGGGTGATTTGTTCCATCAAAGAAACATGAATCATGGCCAGTACATGTCTAAAAAGCTCAGGTGTAGCTATCTACATTATCAGCTTTTGATATTGAGTAAAAATAAGCCTTTTTTCTCCCAGTCAGGAGAGCAGAGGTGGTAGTTATGTGTTCTTTAGAAAATAAGTTCTGTTCATGAACAAATGAATTAAACAAATGTATTTACATTTGACTTCAATATGATATTTATTTTTTTTTTGAATCAAAAATTGGAAGTAGTACACAGGAAGTCAACCATCACTGTGACTAAAAAATAATTTTGTCTGGGAAATAAAGAATCCAAGAGTATTTTGCGCTCATCATAGATTCTTTATTAGTTCAATAAGCCAATAAAGCTCTTTTGGGAGCCCTTTGTGAGCTGATGACATCTTTACAACATGAGGTAGCAAACTAATACATGAGTTTCTGTATTAATCTGTGGGTGGCTGAAATGTCTTTCAAAAACTAATGCACCAGGAAAGCAAAAGGAGCATCCATGTAGACAGGGATAAAGCATGGAAGAGCCAAGATAATAAATATGGCTAGGCCCTGGATGAAATCCTAGAGATGAGCACTGCTAACTCAATAATTGTCCAAGTATGAGCTTCACTTCAGCAGGAGGAAGATTTCATATGCAGTGGAGGAGATGACAACTCCCAGGGCTTGCTGGGTCAAGGAAGCACCTTCACCATACATCATGGGAAACCCCTGGGAGGAGATCAGTTACAAGCTGGTAAGTCGAAGTCTCAGATAATTAAAGGAATCATGTCTCAACAATAGGAAATGACAAAAACTTTTTCATATAATGAGAAAGCAAATTGGATGTAATAAAGCACAGGAACTTAATAAAGATTAAAATTTATTTCCCTGATATAACAGCAAAAAGGAGAAAGAGCTATTTCTCTTACCCCTACTTCTTTACTTCTTTCGCTGTGGTATCTGAAAGTAAGTTTTAATGTTTTTTCTTCTTCATTTGCAAAAAGAAAGTGCAAAAAAAGTCCCATCTTCACTGTTAAGTCTATGGAGACAGAACTATTCTGACACCAACTGGGATGCAAAGTCATCTGTTGTGGGCTTTGTCATAGGGTGATGAACAATAAAACAGTAAAGTCTGCTTCTCCCAAAATTATGGGAAAGCTGTGATTTGGAGAGGTGAGCTGCATCTGTATTTCACATGTACTGGAAAGATATTCTTGTCAAAATTTCTCTCCAAATGTTATCAGACAGTTCTTGTTTCTTTCTTTTTACTATTTGACAGACAGTCTGGGAAGGGAGGTCTTCATTTGAGAGATTTAGTTATGCTGTGTCAAGGTTTCACAATAATTTAAAAACTGCTTTGGGAGGATAATTTTACTGATGTAGTGCAATCTGATCCAGCACAACCATTACATATCAAAAATGACATCAGTTTATTACTATAAGGGGTTTTTATGTCATTTTAAAGGCAGAAATTAGTGTCTAGCAGAATACTGACATAACTTTTTGGTTTTAGGAATTAAAATCTGAAAATTTCAATTTTACCCTATGTATTTGCTTTACTCGGAATTGATGTCTGTTTTGGGACCCTTTAGAGAGCTGATCTAAATGACAGAGATGTATTCATTCAGATTCTGTCTGAGTAGCCAAGGCCAATATGTGCTCATAGACCTCAAGGCTCTCAGTGGTATAGACAACATTTTTAGGCTTTGGTACCCAAGATGAAGTCAAGCAACTTTTCAGGATATGTAAATTTTTTCCATGCTCAGCACCAAGTGATCTTCAGTCTCCACTGCATATAGCTAAAGATAGCGAATGTAATGGTGAATTAGCACAGAGGAATGCAGGACTGTGCAGAGATAACTAATTTTGGTCCAGAGAGCCTTTCAGCAAACTTACTTGAATAGAAAGGATTAACATGGCCCTACATATGAATGGTGTGGACATCAGACATCCACTGCCGGATCACATGAAAGCTTCTTTCACTTCAAGTTGCATGGTCACTACCTGCTGAGATGAGATGTAGACACT
Source organism: Aleadryas rufinucha (assembly GCA_013397815.1). Lineage (NCBI taxonomy): Eukaryota > Metazoa > Chordata > Aves > Passeriformes > Aleadryas > Aleadryas rufinucha. The sequence goes on along the minus strand of VZTH01008962.1, from coordinate 676,082 downwards.
CCTGGTAACGTTATCTCTTCCTTTTAAGAAATTTGAATGGTTCTATGTATGTGTGGTATGGCAGGGAGAGGGGGACACAGAAAAATCAGGGCTGCTTTTAGAAAGCCCTTAGGCACATACCTAATACAGACCTTTGCTGCTGGGATCGGTCATGTTCTGGTCTAGCTCCGTAATGCTTAGGTGTTGTAGGTGCACTACAGAGAACACAACCTCTAAAATTAAAATGTCATGTATACAGTATCATCAGGCTGCCTTTCTACACTCAAAACTGGATTGCATTGTGAATTTTTTTCAAGTTTATTCCATTGTAATCCATCATTGCACTCTGATGGATTTTAAGGACAAGAAGAAACTTTGCAAACATGCTAAGTTTTGGCACTGTTATAAACACTTATGTGTTTGATTTTTTTTTTTTTTCAGAATTATAGATAGATGTATTTACCCAGAGTATTATACTCATTGAATTATCTAGAAGAAGAAAAGGAATCATTTCATGCAAGGGGAACATTTAGAGTGTATGGTCAACATTTCTGGGAATTTATGACTGACACATTTATTTGAAGCCATTAAGGAGGTCTTGCTTTGCTAATGAGTCCTTTGAGAGTCATAATTGAAGCCTGATGGATTGATTACAGTGGATAATTCTTTGTTTCCCAAGCATTTTTTTAAAAATTCCTTGTACTCTTCCTACTCCGTTGTTTATAAAACACATTATCTTATTTTAATCTTTGTAAAGAAGTTAAACTGAGCATGCCTTTATATATCTGTGTTACATTTCCCCGAAATATTTTTCAGAGTAAGTCTCCCTTATATACAATTTCCTTTACAGTAATTTTTTACAGAAGTACAAGTGCTGATTTAACTGGCCATAAAAAGAGGACATTTATTCACAGCATCTGTCTTATATGCTGTGTTCAGAATGGCAAACATTTTTGTTTGAAACAGCATTGGTTTATCTAGACCATCCCCCTGCCTGTGTTACTGCAGTTCATATTGCACCATTTAATTGAAAACTAAGCAGCCAAATGAACATTATTTTGCAGCATCCAGCATTCCTCCCAAAAGATCTGTGATACAATACATTGTAGGAGCTACTACAAGCTGGCAACAGACATTTAGCAAATCACATTGCAAAGAAGAGGGAAAGAAAAGGATTTCAATCATGCTATAAACTACAAAACTCATGTTTGTTGTAAGTTCTGATGTCCAGATCTCCTTCTTTCTCTCCATCTCTCTCCAAACCCTTCTCTTCCTGCATCACACTACATTTATTTCCTCAGAGTTCTAATGCCAATTTCAGTATATTGGATTACAGGTGTGATAACTTGATTGGTACAACTCACAGTGTGAATATCATTATATTCATGTCTAAGTGTTTTTACAAGACCAATTTTCAATTTGGTATATTCCCAATTTTTTAATATGTGTACTTAACATGAAAAGAACATGAATTTATGAATACTACCTCTCATACTTCTAAAAATCTATTCTCTGATCGGTTGTTCACTCTGATAGGTATAGGAATTTTGAAATATGAAAATTAGTAAAGAAATAAAAAAATATTTTCTTTATTATAACATTTTATCTCTTTATCATGAAATATTTTTGGACCATATTGAACGTTACTCTTTACAGAAAGGCAGAGAAATCTTAATTTTCAGTTCAAGATTAGAACTTTACAAAATTACCCAGAAAAAGTTACAGCTTAATTATTTCTTCATTTTCCCTTTTGATTTAAATATCACCTAAAAGAGTATCTGTCTACATCTTTGTATAGCATTGACATAAGCTTTAAAGCACAACAAAGCAAGGTTATCTAATCAATTCAAATAGCAGTGGCACCCTTTCTACAACTGTGATCACATCTCAAGCAAATCAGGACCTGGCAGGCTCAACATGGATTATAATTCTACTCAACACTGTTTTCTTCTAAATAACACTCCAGCTCCCAGAAGACAAGTTTTGCAGGAAGCTCCATGGTGAATGACTGGAGACCAGAGGAGAGAAGGAATGTTTTCTCATGAAAGGAACTTCAAATTGATCTTNGTTTAAACCAGTTTTTTTTTTCCCCCCCTTCCCTTTATTTTAAATTTTCCTAATAAATTGTTATTCTGACTTAGTGTCTCCCACTGCTTTGTTTTCAAACCAGCACAATCTTTTATCGTAGTCAGTAAAAAATGCATTCAAGCATCACGTTTCCACCCCCACTCTGGGCTGAGCATCAAGACCCTGCTGCAACAAAGACTGCTAACATAGCAGAGCAATATCATGTGACCTTCAATAAATCATTAGCCCCTTAAAGTACTTTTCTCAAAGACCTGAGCAGACAGTTTGATGCTAGAGCAGTCATTTAATAATTCGACATCAAGAAAAAAAAATATGCTGATAACGTATGTGTTGCTGATATATAAAACTCAATATAAAGAATATAGACTGAGAAGAATGTTGATATTTGCAAGGAAGTGGCCCAATGGAATAGAAATTCATGGTAAAACCTGAGAGATGACTCTAGTACAATAGAAATGGATAATGTACATTCAATGTGGATAGTCATTTCTGACAAGTTATGAGCAGTAAAGCAAAAATCTAGTAGGAAATCACAGCAAAACTGGGCATGACAAGGATCAATACCCCTGAATGAAGTCCAGTGACACAGGAATTGAATTAGGAAGGATGAAACCACAATAAAGGAATGATTCCAAGTCCACCTCGGTCACTGCTGTCTATTCTCAACATCCTATCACATCAGAGAGCCTGTCTCTGAGTTACTGTTCTAGACTTAGAACAACTGGGATGAAATTATTGCATACTCAATTTATTATCATCTCTATTCTATCTTAGTAGATCCATTAAGATTATAACTGGGGAAATATGGGAGAAATCTGCAATGATATACTGAAGTAAGACAGAGGAAAATATTTAATTAAATGGTAAATTCATTAATGAAATATATTGCTAACAATAACTCGTTATTTTTATTGTCACATGCTTACCAGAAAAGGAATTTGTTTTTTCTTGATTGAATTTAGAGTCCACATGTAACAACTCACACCAACTCTGATTAATATTACTTAATTTTCAGAAATTATCATTCTCTTGTTTATACCTTGAAAAAAAAGTCCCATCAACTATATGTTAAGCAAGATAGAATATTCCAAGCTTAACCCCAAAAGCCATCCAAGACAAATGAAAACACATTCCTAATCTTTAGGTCTAGAAATAAGTCTTTCATTTAGGAGCAGATTTCATTTATTCATACAATTTGATTGTACACAGAGATTTTTATCTTTTACCCCTGAGTTCCATGATGGAAGTTATTTGTCAATGTATGACAAAGTGGTCACCTGTAAAATCAGGTAAAGTATTGCTTGAACCTTACATTTTCAGTCCTGGGTCTTTGGTGAATGTGATGGATATGAAAGAACATGAGTTTAACAATCTACATATGCAGCTTTGGGAAATAAAATTCATGGTCTCAGTAACTGCCCTGAGACAGGGCTTAGAAAAATATTTTTTGCTTCAAAACAAGCCATCTTCTAAAACCATAAAAAGGAATGTTTGTTCCTGCATTTATTCACATAGAACTATAAACAGTGTGTGTTTTTGATGAAATTTTAAGTGTTAACATATATTTTGGAGGACATGAAGCTCATTCCACACTGCAGAGTCACTATTGCAGCAAATGCTTCTACTACAGGTCTTTGATGGAAAGGAATGTTAAATGAAGATCACCTTCAGATATTCTGACCTCAAGGACAGACTTGCCATCTTATCATCTTCCTTTGTAACTCTTCTGTCTCATCCATCCTCTACACTTCACTAGGTCTTTGAACCTTGCTCTGTAATATATCATGCCACATTTTTCAAACTGCAGTGTATGTTATAAGAAGCACAAGCAAACAAGCAGGTTACACTGTCTGGTACTTTGTTCCCAAGCTGTTGGATAATGGATAGTTCTGTGCTGCTTTTTCTTACGACTAGATATAAAATTGGATTCAGTTTCTCTCCACAGCCTTCCCCTCTGCTTTCTTTCATGACTGTTCTATTCTCCCACTTCTGCTGCTCTTGCAAAACAGTAGAAGAATGCTGTCTAGATCACAAAGAGAGCCAGATTCTCCCTGCACTACTTTGATATATCCTGGCTTTCATGGCCGTCAGTCAAAGCAGTCACTTACAACTATTTGTCTATCTCATGAACTACCACAAGACAGTTGGACTTTCCAACAAAAAATATCTTACAGTAAAACTGTCCATTTAACTACAGATAACACCTACTTAAATGTGTTTATATGCAAGTGTTGATAGGTGGAATAGATGATAGAGGAATAAGGTGATAAACCAGAGAAACAAGCACATTAACAGACTGCTGGTTAGTACTCAGGTCTGGCCATGCCCTACATCTGATCTGCAGTCTGCCTTGTCTTCTCAGGAAACTGTATTTCTAACTATTTTCTTGAACGAGGGTACTCTATTCTGTGACCATGTGTGTGTGTGTGTGTGTGTGTGTGTATGCCTAGGAGCCAGAAATCAGTGACCAGGTCATAAGCACCATGTGCCCACGATGTCAGAAACTGGAAAGACCACAGTGTGTGCACCTTGACTGAGTCATATGCTGCCGTGTCATCATGAGAAAGGATAAAGCTGAACTAGCTGGTGAGTAGGGTAGAAGCTTGGTAGCCAGGTGTTAGAGAGGCTTTAGATCTGGGTGAGATATTGGAGAGACTAAAGAGTCTGAGCACTTGGTACTGAAGGGACCAGGAGGTCTAATTCAGCACCTGTGGAGGATGTAAGGTCTGGCAGTTGACTACTGGTGAGGTCATAGGTCAGGACCAGCCAGAAAACCCTTTAGTGTGTGTGAGTCTGTACATGAAACAGCTGGGATACCAAGGGATCCAGTTTTCAACTACTGGTTAAATTTGGAATGTAAGGCCAGCTGCTGGGAGGATCCACAGTGCTTGTGGCTGTGAATATGTGTGTAAGCCGACACAACAGCTGAACTGTACCTACATGCCAGCATCTTGGATGAGAGAGCAGGGATACAAGGCCAGCTGCTGGACAGACCTGACTGTATAAGGTCAGCAAGGGAACACATATTGTGTATGTGTATGCATGTATATATTTCCCACTACCAGACCTTCCTCTGCAACAGCAAGCAAGGCAGGCAGATCAGGCCATTTGAATTTAGATCCTCAGTCATTGCTGGAAGAGTGATTTTGTTCGTGATCTCAGCAGGTGTTGTTCAGAGATGAAACTCACTGAAATCTCTTTCAGCAAAAGCCATTTTCTTTCCTTAGGATTGGCAAACATACTTTCTGTTAACCAAATGAGTCTCTGTATCACTGGAGGACTCTGCAAACATAATGCCCCCTACATCTCTGAAGTCATGGATGTTTCCTAGCTTAACTACATTCTCCTGCACAAATCTTAGACAATTTCTAAGATGAAAGCTTTCAATACCCCTACAGCAATGCCCCTTTGACTCTTAACAGCAGAGTTCACACAGCTTCTCAATGAAAGGCATGTTTTGAGGAATTCTCAGATGGCCCTTGCAACTGCAGGTAAAAGGTCAGGAGTCTGGATTTCTGTTTATAATTCATATACTGTTGTACTCACCTGCATGTTAACTCCAGTTAACCTACATTTCTCAAACTTCTCCCTGAAAACTCCTATTTGTACCACCCTGCTCACATGCTACTTTTACAAAACCTTATTCACATAAGCAGTTCCAAAAAACTTGGAGTAGGAAAGGGAGACACTAGTCATGGACCTTTCTAGGGACATTCTGCCCCCTAAGGGCAAGACACCAGTGTGATATATTGTCTACTTTAAGCAGTCAGCCTCTAGCTCTCAAAAATACCTTCTTTTCTCTAACATCCCTTAAATTAAGGGACCTATGCTTTCTTTACATCCAAGAGTGGTCAAAATAATAATTGAAAATTTTATCACACATCATAACTTTAATTATTCATGTAAATACAAGAGAAAACAGATACATAACACTATGGAACTCTTTCTTTATACATTTGAGTCATTTAATTTCCCTGTATCCTACCTGAAGCAAAGGCTATAACACTAACCTTATGGGCTTTCAGAAATCTGCCCATATATATTATCTGACAGTTCAGGCTTCACCATTCAACACTATGGTACCAAATACCCAGAATTTTATATAGGGTAGTAAAGGATATTAAACTTCCTCACAACAGAAATACACTATCTTCCATCTCCTATAGCAGATGGAAGCTTTCTTCTGGAAGATTTCAGTTGAATGATGAGTCTTTCTGATAATCTACCACAAGAGTTTTGAAAATAAAAGCCTAAATTTAACCATACAAATCTATATTTAGATCTCTACCTTATTAAATATTGAGCTCCCATTAGTTTCTTTCAGAGCGTTTCAGAATCAAAGATGGCATCAGCTGGAAAGCTGGAGAGCATATAGCACTACTGAAAGTCAGGCAGGTGTCTGAATAGGACCTCATATTTATCTGTCCCTGAACTTTTATTTTTGAAGGTTTTGGCCCAGCATTCATTTTTTCATTGTGGGGAAAGAAGTAGGGGGAAGATTACAATTAAAAAAAAAAAAAAAAGGAAAACCAAGCAGGAGAATGTCTCTTGATTCCTGAATGTCTCTGTCTACCCTTTCTGATGTGCGACTCATTGCTGGCTGGGAAGGGAATGAGCCTTCATAATGAATAATAAACTCTGCCAAAGCTCAGATCTGTTATGCAAATAAACATATTAAATGAATGCATTTTCCGTGCAGCATAGCTTCTGCCAGGAAATTTGTTGAAAACATTGTTTTGCCATTGACAAAGGCAATGTGCCAAATTTAAACCTGGTGTGAGTGGGCGCAAGTCTGCTGGTTTCAGTGGCATTGAGCCCATTCACACCAGGTCTGTAATTGGCCTATTGTGTTTCAAAGGTTTTCATGATCCAAGAAGTGCCAAAGTGCAGATAAACAAATTCTTTAGCTATAGAAGAGCTTTTTCAGGGTCAACACTAATTTTCAGTTCATTTAGCAGGCATAAACTCCTTCTGGCTGAGTTCAGTCTGTGACTGTACCAACTTTCTAACCTACAGAATGAAAATTCTTGGGCACTCTCAACTCCCTCTCTGCAGAACTGCTAAAATGAGCCAGCCTTGAAGGCACCAACTTCAGAAATTGTATCTCAGTAGAAGATGGGAAACTGGACTGATTCAATAAAAATTGACCTGACCTTCCTGTTCTGACTTCATCTCAGGCAAAATCTCTTTCAAGTTTTAGAAATATTTTATTTACTCTTTCTCTGCACAAGTTATGTCAAATGTCAAAAAAAAAAAAAAGGCTAAGCATAGAAAAGTGTGTAAGATGGACTGTTTCCGTGAAATCTTTAACCTTGTTTTATGGTTACAAATTATGTAAATAAGCATCTCAATTTTGTCTGATCTGCATACAGATTAAGTCATACTTCAGAATCTTTTGAAGTGTACCCATGCAATTTCAGAGAGTATATGTTTCTGAACTCCTACTTTATTTTATCTCAACTATGCCAAACACTGAGGACTATCCTGATAATGGTCATAAGGACATGACAACAAACAAAATTTGGCAGAGAGTTACTAAGGGGAGCAGTACAATATTTGCCCTGAGATCGGTCTAACTACCCTGTGACACTCTATGATCATTAGTGCAATATGGATATCTAAATGGTTAGAATAAATAGTGACTAAGAGATTTGGATTCCAATGAGAAAGAATCAAAGATTAATGTGAGAATTAACAGAGTGGTATGCAGTATAAGAATAACAAATCAGATATGATACAAGTTCTTATTCAAGCTGACTTCTTTAACATTTTTGGAATGTCAACATGAAGCTGGCTGCATAAGATCAGGTCACCTATTGCCTGGGGAGAGCAGAGCAAATTTTATTGTCTTGATTTTGGAAGATTTAAGTCCTGATTTGTCTTCATTCAGGCATAAGAAATCCTAGGACGATTTCTCTCACATACAAATTACTGATTTTCATATTTTCATCATAATTTGAGTTGGTTTTCTACTGCACATACTTTTTTTTTTCACATTAGAAGTACAGTTGTTACATATATGAGCAGCTTCTGTGGCACAAAGCTGAAAAATCAGGTTTCTCGCTGTACAAGTATGGCATAACAGCAAACAGTGCCATTAAATCAAAGTCGCAATAATCTGCAGCTCCACTGACAGATATCTGCACATAACTTCAATGTGACTTATGTGCTCAGATAATGAATTCTATAATGCAAATTTACACACGGGGGTCAAATAAGGAAGTTCTTCGTGTTTGACAGTACATTGGGTATTAGGTATTTGTCACAAAATAAATAATTCATCTCGCATAGCTACTTGCTATGTAAATGATAGTCTATGTATATTAAAGCATTTAGCACTTAGAATAAAATGGACAGCTGGGGCCAAATGAATATCTCTCAGGACACATTACCATTAGAGCTCCCCTGTGAGTTTTTAACTCTTTTCACTTCTGAGTGCTGTCATGAGGACATTAATTGAATAAGGCACAGAATTGCTTCTAATGCAGGCAGAGCCACAAAAAAAGAGAGCAAAATAATGTAAAGCAGCACATTAATTTCAGATTCGACTTTCCCCCAATTTTAATGTTTCTCAAATCCCCCATGTAATGTGGTTCTGATTCAATTTAGGAGAAAACAAAGGTTAAATATTTTCAAAATAGCAAACAGATGACAATCAAAACATAATTTAAATATGTATTATACAAGCTGAGATTTGGGCAGAATTTGAAGTCCAAAACTACCCCTAAATTCCATATGAATTTAGACTATCATTGAACACATTTTCTCATTCCAGCCCTCTGATAGATTCTTCTCCTACTGACTCAGACCCAAAGTGAACTTATAATCCTTTCCTATTGACTCAAATCCAAAGTGAACTTTAAACAGAGCATGAAGGTTCGTCCACCTAAGGGTGGCCATGCAGGTGGGTTAAGGGTAACCCTCCAGACCCTGTGGAGAGGGTAAATTGGAGTGCATGCTCTCAGTCCTACCCAGTACTGCATAAACTTCTTCTAAAGATAAAAGAAACAGAGGCTGTTTTCTGTGCCCTGCTCCTGAAGTTAGAAACACCATGAGAATCAAATTGTGTCTCAGACCTGTAGCTGGGAATCCAAGTCCACTAAACTCAGTATAGTTGCCTGAGACTTATATCCTGGTTTAATCAGCATCTTCTGTCCACTTGAACTGTTCTGAAATACACAGGACTTATAGCATTCACTGGTTACTTTGAACATGGTGTAAACCAGACTGGACCTGACTTACTGATCTAGCTGTTACATACATTTCAATAACTTTTCCTCCTTGGTTTCGGAATGATTATATGATACCCCTGCCAACAACATAGGCTTCTCTAGGGCTAATTTAACAGTTATAGATCTGATTATACAGAAATATGATATACAAAGAAGTAATTTAGAAAAATTCATAGTATCTGTGATCATCACTGCTGCATCAGTGTAAAGTCTAAGCTATATTAAAACAGATTATAAAGCCAAATAGTGAAGAAAGACAGATAAAAGATTCTGATGTTTTAATCATTCACAAAATGTCTATTCCCAAATTGAACTCCTAAACCCCAAGCCAGCATGAACTATTACTTTTTAATACTGCATACCAACATTTATTTCAACTTCAGTTTATGTTATAATGATACTAGTTATCATAAAATGAGTTCCCTGCTGAATTCAGCTTTGAATTAGGGTGATGAAATTGAAAGAGTTAGACCTATGCGTGTCCTGGATTTTTAGTATCCTGGTTCAGCACAAAATATGTTAATATAATCAGCATTTGACCTCAACACATTGTCAAACAATTCTGTAAAACAAAAGAAAGTGGAAGATAGTTTAGTAAAAATACTTAAATATTTTTGTATTTTCCTAAATGAGAAGTTATAGGTTCCATGATAAACAGAAAGAAGAATCTTTGTCCTTTGAAATCCTGGCCATTTGAGCTTTCAAGCATAGATCAAAGACACCTGAGACAATAATACTCTCATTGACAAATCCCTCTAGAACAGTGCGAACCTTGGCAAAATGGAGTTTCAACCTCACGCAGCAATACTGGGATAATGCTGGTGAGTATTAGGTTCCTCCCTGGAATCTAGTGTTATTCAGGTTAGGCAGAAACCGAGTGAGCCATTTGTGGGGTGCTCTTTATTCTGCAGCCAACACAGGTGAATACAGTGCTCCACTGTCAGTATGCCCTTAGCTACCTGGCTGGTTTGCTTTATTCAGGGCTGTAAATAGCTTGCCACATTTTAAGGCAGAAAGGAAAGCTACCAGTGTCTGTGAGGGTGGAGAGTAAGGAGGAAGGGTTTCTCTTTGGGGCTGTTTCGGGTCATCTAAACATAATTTACTTGATAATTTCAATATTATAGCCTTCCTCACTGCTTTAAAAATGTTTGTCTACAACCTGATAATGCCTCCACAGTCAGCGGTGTAGAAAGAAGACCTTAGACCTTTTCTGCAATAACTCTAGTCCTGGTGGATTCAAACTCTCATTGGTTTTGCTCTCAAAGTCACATTTGTAATATGGTGACAGCTGGCTCAGTGCTTTTTCATGTCATTAAAATCCAATGTCTTAAAAGTGTAAGTTTTGTGAAGCCAAGACACCATTTCAAACACGAAAGACAAAACAGTGTAATAAAATCTCAGTTGGAGGTTTTTTCTCTCTGAGATAACCTCTCCTTCACAGCAATAACTGAAGGACAGGAATATGTGGCATGAAGCGGGCACATTGCTATCATATGCAAGATAGTTTGGACCTCCAGCTCTGGAAGCTGGGAGAGAAGGTGAGGAGTATTTCACCGTGGCTAGTGAAAGAGAAGGTTTGTTTAAACTGATGGAGCACAAAGGGGATCATGAATCCCCCTTTGAGACCACCAGCTGTGGCACACATATGCGGTGCCTGTTCCAGTGGCATGTGCATGATGCCTCGACTTGCAGATGAGAGCTGTTTTTGGCTCTCTGGGTGGCATGATAACTGAGACAGTTGTCAAGAGTGTCCTGGCCACTAGTTTACTGGGAGATGGGTCTAATGCTGGTATTTCTCCCTGTCCTGTGCTTCTTCAGTAGCAGAATGCACAGCTTCCTTGCAGTTGGAAAGCTACATTATCTTGCTCATGAGCTGCTTTCTTCCCTGCCTGCCTCCCTCAGAGATTGCCCTTTTTCTGTGTGCTCTTGTCTTATCCTCAAGGTCAAAAAGTGTGGAAGAAACATACTGGTTTTCCAGGTGTTTTTCCTAAGCAGCTTATTCTCTGAAGATGCCATTGTTAAAGGCTGCACAATAATAGGAGTTACATGCAAATAATGAGTATTTAATGCAGCACATTGAGTTTTCAAATCTTTCTTAATTTCAAGTTGGGACAAAGATATTGCTTAGAGAAAGAATATTGGGACGTGAATAACTGGAAGTTGGTTTGAATCAATCAAAACATTTAATTTTCATTAAACTATACTTGCAATATGATTTTAATTTGTCTGAAAATACAGTGGATACATGTAATAATCAAATAGAATATTAGTAGTTTCAAGGAGAAATTAAGCCATCTTGTTCTAAGAATGTCAAAAAGCAGGTTTTGTTTTTGCCGAAATAAAATATCAATTGGATGTGAATACCCCTACAAACCACTCCAATTTCAGTGAAATGGTATTTGCAAGTGGAAATTTCTCTCATCTTTTTTCCTGATCACTGCTAAACAGACGTCGCTTTCACAAAAAGAGGTAAAGAAACCAACAAAACACACAAAATGAATATATTGTTTCCATTAGTTCATTCATGTGTACATTTTATCTATTCCTTATCTAAAAGCTTGAACTCTTTCCATACTTTTAATTTTTGAGCAAATGTTGAGACAAGCACAAGCAGCTTATGTGCGTTCCTATTTCACACTCCTTCCACGAATCTGCATGCTAATCCACGTTGGTGATTCTGAGGTCTGTCTTGATGAACAGTTAGTGTACTGTGATGTGCAAGGCCTTGACAAAACTATTCCCTAACCCATTTTTGCCTATGCAAGGAATTTGAGTTGTTGATCCCGAGAGCATGTAGCACTAATCTGCTTCTTTGTATAATGCACTCTCTTCCTTTCCTTCTCACTTTGATTACTTCTGAAGTCTAGTTTGTTATTTTTCATTATTTTTTATCGTTTTATTATTTGTTATTAATTTCTTAGTTTGCTCTTGATATTTGTCTTTCTTCTTTGCTATTGCTTTATTTGTTTGCATTCTGTTTCTGCAATATTTTTCCTTTTGCTATTATTTTTCTTCATTAGTTGGAGCAAAAATTTGTCTCTGCATATCACATAGCTTGTTTTTATTTCATTATTTCCTGTGTTTGTGTTACACAGCCACCACTGCTCAGCCTCACAAAGTCTTCTAAAGGCAACTCTTATCAATACAGCACCACTGAACCTCACAGATAATGCTTTATTAAATGTTACACTGAAGCTGAAATCTTACACAGTAGGTAGCATAAAATCATTACCAGCTTGAATATTTTTGAGGATCAAGATGATAATGATAAGAGCAATGTCCCAACAGGGGACTCGCCACTTATTACTTAATCCACAAGCCCCCTATAGGTGTATTTTGGTGTCATTGAATGCCCACCCAAGGGTTGTATGAAAGCCTGAAGAAGCTAAGACACATCAATGGTTCTGTAAAGGTCTTGTAACACAGCCTAAGCTCTCTGGGTTTTTTAGGGACTTTATGTTATTAATAAAAAGTTAATGGGAAGTAAAAATATTGTGTGGGAAATGTGTGCAAAAAAGCCTTACTTTCTTTATGACTCTCTTCTTGTAAAACTGCCCAGGAAATAACATCCCACACTGTCTTTTCTTTTTAAATAGTATATGTGAATGATCTCTCATCTCTTCTTTATCTGTGGAATATTTAGATATGTAATATAAAAAGGATTTGTAAAACAAATAGTGGTCCCCACGCTCTAGATTTGTCCAGTCAGAGCAAATGCAATGTTATTCATTTTGTAATCTGAACTATATTTCAGATATGAAAGGCTAAAGTAAGTTAATATTTTCCTGAGCAAAGCTATCAAGCAGATAAACACAATAAAAATGTTATATGGTCTTTCCTTCTCCTCATATCAGTGTAGATCTTTGATCCTCAGAACCAGTTTTAGAATCTTAAAGGACTGAGAAGACCTACAATTCTTCTAATAATATTGGCATTTTCATGAACTGTGAAATGTCCTCTACCCAGATGACCAAGATTTTCAGGAAGATTATGTCTCCCTTTTGAATTATTTATAATGTTTGGAAGGTCTGTGTTCTACCATAAGTCTGTATTTCCCTCTAAAGCTCTTAGGATTTATCTATTGGAACAGCTGGATGCTGGGTTTTGCTGGTTTGTATTTTCTTTTTTTTTTCCCCATTTGGACCCTAGCATAAGCAGGTCAAGTGCAGCACTCTCTACTGAGCTCAGTTCTACAGGAGCATGGACTTAGCGTGTTATATCTGCTGTTCAGGGAAGAGAGAGGTCCCCAAAGTGAATCTAATTTGTGTAAAATAACAGTCTGTCACTCTTACCATCGACGTGCAAATAACAAAGCCCTCAAGTCAAGGCTGTACTACATCACCTAAAGAAGCAGAGGTTGAATCCTAGCCCTAACTGAATTCCCAAAAATCACAGCAGGACCAGGAATTTAGCCACTACTGTATGGAAGGTGTTATATACCAGAGCCTGAAATTTCTCACAAAATGTACTTTTGTACCAGGCAACTGCATTGCAGCAATTATAAACCATGTTTAGCATCATAAAGGCCTTATTTCAGATATTTCAGATGCTGTGAATTTGTGTGTTTGATAAGCCCAAATTTCTAAATTTGAGATATCTTTCCCCTCCAACATACAGACCTTAGAGTCTGCAGCAAGAAGTTTTATTATGTCAGGTGTTTAACAGAACCTTCTCTCTAACTCAGTTTGCCTAAATGAGGTAAAACATCTTTTTATGGGACACACAGGAAAATACACAATGTAAAAGAATGGCACTTAATAGATTTCACTGAGACTGAAGCATAGATGACTATATTGATGACTCAGTCTTACAGTGAGACCTCACTGGGTTTAGATTCCCTTCTCTGACTGTTTCGCTATGCAATTTCTTCTATTTCTGATTCTCTTTAATGTTAAGTTCTGCACTTCTTTCAAGCAGTCAAATGTGACCCATCCACACTAGTATAAAACCATTGCAGTAAAGGTTCTATTATTTTCAGTTACGTAATTTTCCTTTAAAAGTTATATACTCATATACATTGTATGCCTTACAAAATTGAGAGGGGGAGTAGTAGATATGCAAACCCTTCTCTTTCCTTCCAGTAGCATGAGGTAAATTGCACGATAAATCAATTTTTATGGATGCTGTTGACTTGCAACATTTGCTGCTTTTAAAAATTAATAGCTGAAATAATGAACATCCTCAAAAACTCTCTGAACAGTCAGCTTGATTAATTCCCTGATATGAAAAGCAGTTGACAGGTGCAATATTCTCGGCTGAAATTTTCTGTAGCCTGATCAAACTACAATCTAAACCTGTTCCAGTAACATGAGTATGTTTGCTTTGGTTTTAATTTGTGCAAAACAAACAAACTTAAGTCCCATATTGTGCTTTGCCTAGACATGCATACACACACAGCCCCATAAAATATTCCTTCCTGTAAAATGAAATCAAGTTTAATTTTTGTGCAAATATTATTGTGAAGTCGTACTAGCACTGCACAGAGCAAAGTGCAACTGGCATCACTTCATATTAATATTGCATTATTGCCAAACTGATAAGGAATTCCTGGGTATAAGGAAATGTGCACTGCATTTTGAGCATTTTCTAGATAGTGATCCACATGTCAAAGTGATGTAATCAGGAATACCTCCCGTGAATGAAATGTAGATACACAGTTTCACACCAGTGTTTCCATTTACCCGCCTTTCTGGGTCTCATTATTCATAGTCCTTTAACATAGGAGTTAAACACAAAAAAAGTGATAGCTGTTTCTCTTTCTTTTTTTCTAGAGCTGGAATTAAATAATGCTGTTCTCTACAATGAGAAACATTTGGGATATATTTGTACTTAGGATAAAAAATAAGAAAGCAATAAAATTTTGGTTAAGCATTAGGGAAATTGTTTAAATTTTATTAAATTTTAAAATGTTCATAAGATTTAAAATATCTGAAATTTAATGCCATCCCATGTTCTTTATTGTCCTGCTTTTCATAGCTGAGATATCGGTGCAAAATAATCAAGACAAATGCCTGAAGTCATGATTAATGAGGCTGCCTGAGATATTCAGATGATCCAGGTGACTCCACCCTGCATCACAAGCAGTGAATAGACATAGAACCTTCACTTTCGATGAACAAAGGTCATCAGTTCTCAGCTATATACAATCTCTGCTACCTAAAGATTCTTTTAAATTAACTCTTGTGAGGAATGTCTGCATGAAAAATAAGCAAAATATGTTTTCAGTCTGAATGTGATCAATTTGATGTTCTTTCTTATTTTTCATAACCTTAAGGTCCATGGTATCTCCCTGTATGCATATGGGAGTTTTTCCTTTGTTATTCAGGAGTTTTCTCTGATGATTAACAAATTCATTGTTACTGTGAGAAAAAAAACTGCAGAGGCATGTCTTGTTCAGGCACTCAAATAAATAAAGCTATACAGGCATGCGTGAGTGAGACTGCAGGAAACCTTCGTAAAATTTTCAGTTGGCAGATGGGGATATCATCTATGTTGCTGTCGAAGATTGCCAAGATAATAAATATTACTCCCCTGATAATCACATTAGATAACTTCTCCATCAGCAGCTCTTGCAACTGTGAAGTGTCTGGGGGCTTTGTAGATTAACAAGATGTCAAGGCTGGTCTTTACTGTAGTCTTGCAAAATAAAGGGAAACACTCAAGGGAGTCTCCTTCAACAGAATTCATTAAATTTCTCAAATATGCAGAAGAATTACAGAGAGATAGCTAATAAAACTATGCAATCTGCTTGTCAGATATGTCAAAAAAATATTAATTTAGAAAAAGTAGACATTGCCACTGCAACATGCAAGGCAGTTTTTAGGATAGGGCTTCCAAATGCATACACAATCCATCAAAATAAGATATCAGAGGACAAAGGAACGTTGCAGAGCAAGGCTGGCTTAGAAACATGATTCTAGAGAAAAATCTAAAACTCATTAGGAATAAGGAAGCATGAAAACAAACTTTAAATAACAATGTGGACAAAGTGAGATATGTGAAGGTTTTAGCTTTGTTCAAATAAAATTACATTTTGTCACCAGAGGACTAAGACATCTTCCTGAGTGAAGAGGAGCACCAAGGTCTTTAGCATCTGCCCATATATTCTTGCCAAGTGCTAAATTCTGGTTCTGTTTAGACAAAGATGAAGACTGAGGGATTATCAAGTTCTCATAGTCATCCTGCTTACAAACCAGCTAAAGGCTTCAGAGAGTAGTGTGCTTTTCAGTGCTTCTTGGCTTGACTGGAGAAAGGAATAACTTATGTCACCCATGGTAACTTGTTCTCAGATATAAATTAATTAGAATAGTGGAGGTGGAACCTCTAGTACATAGCTGGTCTTATTCTCCTCTCAGGAGCCTCGACAGTCATAATTGTTCTCTTCTCTTGTATCTCCATTGTGCCTGAGTAACAGGCGGCACACTCTGATGCTGAGTACATATGTAAAGGCTATGCAATCAACTCCTCCTAAGCACACCAATGCTGTATTACATATGTCTATTTACTACCCAGAATTAGTCAGAGCATTTGCTTAGGTTATGAAATATTGATTTTCATGGTCCAGGGAGGGGGATGGGAAATTGTGATCTCAAAATCAGAAAAAAAGGCAAAGCATTGAAATTGGCATTTTATAAATTAAAGTACATGACAAGCGGTGCCAGGGAAGCATATCACTTAGCAGAATAATAATATATTACAAATTAAATAATAATGCCAATAGGAAGACCGGAGGCCAGAGTCAGATAAAAGACACCTACTCACTCCCAATTCAATCTTAAACTTTTGTTCCCTGACTCAGAATAAGCACCCACAAAATGTTAACTCCAGATTTATTAATAACTCAAGATGGAAGGGTACTTCATCTTTTTAGGATTAATTATGGACAGAATGAGAACAAGGAAACTGCTCTGATAAGCTGCTTGGGCCATGAGGAAAAAAAATATACCCAGAAATATATACCCAGAAATGCCCAGCTGTCAGCTTTGCTGGAGGCATTGACCCCAGGGAAACAACTTAAGGCAAAGCAACATGAAGATGGCAGCAACACTAAGGAGGCTAAAAGACTGTCTGCTTCACATCTTAATTGAGCTATTAAACAAACACATCTGGTGTTGATGTCTCTGGAATACTGTCCTTTTTGTGTATCACATATGCCTCTGTGTTAATGCTTTTATGAGCTGCTCACTTCAGGTTTGGAGAGTTAGGCAGCTAGCTTTTTTTTTTTAATCTTCTAATGCAAAACTTATGCGCACTTATTTGGTGATTTCATTTTATTTGTTTTATACCCTCAGCCTTTTGGGGTTTGCCTATTGCATTGTCTATCCATTTGCCTTCCACCACGTCTGCTTTCCCCATTTGTTCAAGAGAAATTAGCAAAATTAAATAAAGAAAAATTCCACTCTGGCAGGCATGAATTTGTTAGAGTGAGTTAAAGGAGACAAGTTTTCACAATTCCATTACGAAGTCAAGTAATTGTTAAGAGAGATGCTGCCTCTTATTTGCTCAATAATGCTTTTATACATTTCAAGCTTTATGAAGGATTGATGTGATGAAAATATCCTTGGGGGATTGTGACCTTGAGTTGCCTTTTGTGGAGGAATTTTCTGGGTCTAACCTAAAAAAGAAATAGAAATGGAGACTATGGAGAATTTGTATTTGTAAGGCAATAAATTTGGGTAGACATACAGAATAAGAGTTATCGATAATTTTTTTCAAAGTGTTACAGGCTACGAAAGGCATTTCCACTTGGCTTCCTGAAAATTTTGTATACTCCTTAACCTTTAAAGATGTAAAGTAACTATAAAAATCATATGTGCAATATAGGGGACTGAGACTGATAATTACTTAGGAGTCAAGGATACTGTAAAGGCACAATCCCATGTTGTTAACTGATAACATGAAAATGCCAAACTACAGAAGGTATTTTGGTTAATACTTTGGTCATGTTTTGTGAAATAACGCATAAGGAACTGCATTTCCCTCAGGAATGGCCTAGCTGCTTAGGAATGGGAAATATTTCTTGTTATTCCAATAAAATATGGTGTATTATCCTTCCCAAATTGTATCTGCTGCATAGGCTAAATCCACACCAATGATGTTTTGTCAACAATAGAGCCTGCAACGTTTTCTGAATACAGAACATTTACCTGAATAAATGTGTCTATAAATACCATATTTGATTATTTTTTTCCACTTACAGCAATAAAGATAAAAGAGTAACTCAAGATTCTTGAAATTCAATATTATATGTTACTGTAGTTTCAATATATTTCTTATAAATATTTTAGTGGCTTTATTTAGCTATCTTTCCTCCTGCAAAGTTGCTATAAAAGCAAATTACATAAGAAAGTTATAGTTGTGAGGTTTTGTGGGAGGGATTTTTTTTTTCCCAAATATTATTTCTAATATGGCTAAAGTATGGATTATTTATTATGGGATTTAGAATTCTATTCAGACTAGTAATCTAAATTTTGTGGTACTGAATTTTCGGAGTGGAGTTACATACCTCAACTTCCATTTGAGCTTTCCTGCCATTTACTCTACACTGACAATGTTTGCAACATTCACGGTTTGATTGCATTTGTATCTATGAAAAGTTCATTTTAGCATTGTTTAAATGGAAAACAAATTTCAGCTGGCAATGAATATAATTTACACTGGTATGTTATTCTATCATATTCATTCGTGCAGTGGCATTTGGTAACATTTGCGTCATTCACAATGGGGTTATGTCAGTGTTAATGAAAAGCTAAAGCAAATATTTATCCCTTTGTTAGTTTGAAAGCTAACATGAAAAATAAAAAATCTAAATCTAAATTTCTAGAATTGTTCTATAACAAGGTAATTTTTCAGCTATCCCTGTCCCCAGGACTTCCAAGGAGAATGTCTGGGTATAATTGTGCTTCTTGTTTACAGAAAGGAGCAAGAAAAACTTAGATAAAATCATAACAGAAATTAGTGGTTATTATATCGCTGAAGTTTCTGCCTGTACAAACACAACAGTCTAACTGAATCTTTAATGTCAGCTACCTGTGTCAACTCCTTGCAGCACCTGGAGATATGCAAATGCATGGAATTAGCAGCTGCCTTTTTTTTTTCCTCCCATAAGCACTTGCTTTAATGAACTCTGTGTCTCTGATGACCAGTTATGAGAATTATCTAGAAGCACATGGCTTGAATTTGGATACTCATTCATGTATTTTGGCACCATTTTCAGAAGACCTCAGTTCAACAAGGCTTTCTGTAAACCGCATTTGTCTTCTCCAAATCAGTGACATTTTTATGCTTTTCCTTCTGAAATCTACATAACTGATGAAAAGTCTTCAATGTTTACAAAATTAGTGTCACTTAACCACTTATAAATTTCTCTGCTACAGATGTTCTGAAAGGAAACAAAAAGATATCCCATTCTTACTTTGTACTAATTTTCATTTATTGAAAGAATTAAGAAAATATTGAATTGTTGAAGTGGAAATATAGAGGGAAATTATCAAGTTGAATAATTCTGGCTATTATACCTTGCCTGACTAAAAACCAACAAAACCACAGTCACACAGCCAATTCCAGTGGCAGAGAGGTAGTCTTTTTGAATGAAAAACTCTTGTATTCAGATTAATTTCATTCCATAGACAACAAACCTCATGAAAATATTGCTGATACGTGGTATTTTGAGAAAATTAGAAATATGTTTGCAAGAAGTCCAACATTTATGTAATATAATGATATGCATAACTTGTAATGGTAACTGAATTGAAAGACCAAATAACATATTCCAATTTAGACATGTCATATTACAATTTTATTTTCTATAGTTTTGCAGCGGTACACACATGGATAATATGTGGTCACAGAAAACACAACAGGACTGACAAACTCAGGAAGTGACATCGTTCATCAATTTAGTCTGCAGTAGGATCAAAACCAGATTTACCCTGTTTTCAAGGACAAACTGGGAGAAGGCTTCCTACCTTTGGCATACAACCCAGTGCTTGGGAGATTACTGACATACAGCAACAGGCCAGTCCTGTTTTTTTCATCAGTTTCACAATATTTGAAGCCATTTTTCGCTCTGCAGGAGACCATTTCTCAAAGACCACATTTTCTAAGTCTCTGCTCATTCTGATGGCTGGGTTTTGTTTGGGTGTTGGAGAGAGTTTTTTAAGAGCTCCTGTTTTACTGACATCATTATCTCTTAAAATAAGTGCCCAAAGTAGAACAGAAAATAGAACTGACTGAATAAGTATTAAGTGAAATGTAAAAATTACCTTCTATTTGTTATATATTACACTTTGGTAAATAAATACACACATGAAGCCTACGTATTTTTGCAACAAGGTCTAACATCAACTGCCTATGTATTTCATTGCACTGTACATTTCTGCAGGGTAATTTTGAAATTTTGCAATAGAAATATGTCTCTTAAATGCATTACCTCACACTGGTCTTCAGTTAATTCCCTTTGATATACTTTGGGTGGTTTTCTTCTCATTAGGACCATCTCCAATTTAATTTCCATTCTTAAAAGTCCTTACTTTATACAATGTTCATCTAAGTGCAATTGTTTGTGATGCACACAGAACTATATTGCCTACTTTGCTGACCTAGTCAGTAATTAAAAGTACGGGACAGCATCACATTGAAGCAGCCTCCTACAAAGAAGATTCTGTTGTATTTCAGAAACAAATCATTTTACTAATTTCTTCTGTACTACATTTTTTTTCTTCCAATATTAAAACATTTTGGCCATGTGACAAATTTTGCTAATATACTACATATATCTCCATCATATGTTTCACAGTTGTCCTCTTCAGGAATTAATGTGGTGAGGTTTGAGCACATTTGTTCTTAGCAAAATCAGGTCTGCCTTCTCTGGGCTTCCATAAAATGATTGCTTAAAAATATATCATAAAAATGCTATCATGTCTTCATTGGTGCCATAGTTAGACTGACTTCTCTACAACTCAACATTTTTACTTTCTTTCTAATTTCACCACTCATTTTTTAAAATAAAACAGTAGCGTATTTGCCCTTCTGCAGTCTTGTAGGGCTGGCCTAGAATTCTTGACCATAATTAATAATGGTTCAAAGATAGTTCTGGCTTACTTAATTTCATCACATCCTGACATCTTGGCTACATCTAAGTTATTTAATATTCTCTAACCTGTCCTTTCTTTGTTCTGACCTATTCTTCTAACTTTTGTTAAAATTAATTGTGTTAAAAATTAGCTGTTATAATTTAAGATGCAAAAATCACCTTTGTGTTCATGCAAATAATGTATGAAGGGAAGGTAGTCTTTGAAAAACAGGGGGTTTAAGCTAATTTAATTCAACAAAAAGGTCATACTGACAGCTGCAGCAACCAAAAACCAATCCCAATACAGATATAGGTAATGCAAGCTTCCCTATCCACCTATTAGTTCAATATACAGTGAGAGGATGAGGTCAAAAGGGCCATTCATTCTTATGGGTCTGCAAGAACTTTGATTTCTCCAGAATGCTGCCACAGTGCACTAGCTGATTTATTGCTTTTTTCAGCATGGACATTCTGTCTGGAAAAATTGGTTTCAAATTTTCAATGTATGTGATATTTGCTTCCCAAAGTAGTAACAAATATTAACTGCCGCTAAGGGCTGTATTTCAAATGGCACTGTGGATATAAAGAACATTTTAGAACAATGAGCAATTTGCCAGGAATATATTAATTTTCTCTACCATCTTCTAACAGAAAGCCCCAAAATAAATGTTGTTGTGTTGCTTTTCCTCTCTTCTTTCTGTTATCCTATGGCCTCTGATATCTGGCTGTATGTTGTCATGCAGCTGGGGGGAGCCAATATGATTTGTCCTTTTATTATAGTCCTTTACGTAAGTTATTAATCTGCTTTTAAAGAAGGAGCATCACTGCTCTAATGAATCCAGCAGTACACTGCAGCCTAACCCCAAAGCTATGTCAGTGTAGATACTCAGAGGTTCTTCTGTCTAGTCCTGCCATCAAAAGTTAATCTTCCCTGTTAGAGCCTCAACAACCACATCATAGATAATTGTCCTTGTAGTTAACTCTGAGGGGGACCTAATGAACTGCATCAGAAGTGGATGCCATTGGACAATACACAAGACAATCTGTTATTTTGGGAGTAAGAAAGCACCCAATGCGCCCCTTGATCTAATTCTTCTGTGGGGAGGAGGCTCTGAAAATGTTAATGGGATTTCTACTTCATCTTTGCCGGTCATCTTCAATTTATCACTATGAAATCAAATCTTGTGAGAGCACCACCATTAACCTCCACTAGCTTAGGTACATCCATCAAGTCCTCATTCTGTTTATCATTATTATCAGGGAAGTCATTGCTCTTCAAACTACTGTGACTACTAATTTCTTACACATTAGGACATAAACCCTATTTTATCCATAAAACTTAGAAAAGCTGCAACATCCACAGGTTTTCACGGGGTATATAAATGAGTACTTTGTGACTTTACATTCATTTGACATATCATCTGTGGTAATATATTTAGTATGTCCAGATAAGAAATCAACACTAGATAAACATCAAACTTGCTTTGAATAAAAATACTAGTTTCTCTTCTCTGTTCTTACTCTTCCCTTTAAAGAATGTTTTAACGAAATATCTTGCATTTGAAAGACATTATGAGTAAGTGATTCAGCAACCATGTCATCTATTGTCCACTGAGTGAGTGCCAATAACAGCTTTTAATGTCAGTGAATGTTGTGTGCATGCATTTACAATAGAATGTACTCCCACAGCAGAGATTAAAGGTTTTTGTAGAAACTGCAGGTCTATACACTCTTTTTCTGTAATTAATGTTCCTT
The DNA here is from genome assembly GCA_013397815.1 of Aleadryas rufinucha. Taxonomy (NCBI): domain Eukaryota; kingdom Metazoa; phylum Chordata; class Aves; order Passeriformes; genus Aleadryas; species Aleadryas rufinucha. The sequence continues at coordinate 652,955 of VZTH01008962.1, read as the reverse complement.
AAGATAGGAAAAAACTTCAACGACCTGGATGTCAACAGCTAGTGGCAACAGAATAAGCTCAGCCAAACAAAAAAATAAAAATACTATCATCTTTTGACTTAATTGTTTAGTCTCATTTCTCCTACACTTCAGCATTCATATTAATTTGTTTTCAAACAATGAACTCTTCAAGTGGCTCCTACATAAAGGTCAAGCATTCCATGTCATACAATCTGTTATACCACTGTAATTTGACAGCTTAAACATTGAAGGTATAATGGGGTATTTAGTATTAGGTGCAAAAAATTACTGTAGCCTATAGACAAGCACAGAGCACTCAAAAAATAAATAAAGCATATTCTGGGATATTTATGATTGGAACCACATGGATCCAGTCACAGAATTAATATATTTACCTGTAATAGTTGGAGATTATCTCTGTGCTCTGTGCTCCTTTCCCTGGGGATGTGTTGTACTCTATGCCCCATTAGCCAGTTTGGGAATAGCTTAAGATCCATTGCCAGGGAAAGAAGAAGGAGGGCTCCTCCCATACAATTTATTTTAAAAGCACAAGAGGCACAAGCTGCTGAGAACCACATCACAAAAGCAGACACAGGAACATGAGAAGGTGACCCAAGCAGGCATAGAAAAGAGCCAAAAAGGTCTGAAGTGGACAACACAGGAGTTTTTGGAGGGATGTTTCTTGGGAGACCAGAAAGAGTTCCTTCCATAGACAGAATGTTCTGATCACATTATGCACTTGATTAGGTTACTATGATCTTCATGCCAGTGCCCAGTGTCAAAAGTGTAAGAACAAAGAGGTATAAACCCTTTGTCATGGAAAAGTGAAGGTGTTCACAACTCTTTTTATTACCTAATGTTTATGGTGGGAGAGGAAAATGGTTATGAGAAAATGGAAACTGAAAAAGAACGTTCACCACATTTATTCAGGAACTTTTTTTGAAGCTTCAAGCAGTTAAGTGTGGTAGCACAGATTCTTTCCCATGGGAATTTTTCTCTTCTTCTCCCTGTGTTCTATAAATAAAGATAAGGTTTGGATGTTATTGAAACTGTCTCTGGAAAGATGGACAGTTCTACCTGGCCTATGGGCCTAGGGGGAGGTTTTGAATTGACCCAATCCGGAGAAACTTCTAAAAGTCTATATAAGTTTTAGAATTAAATAATAAAATCAGAATTCCGCCTCACCCGATCCAGTTTGGTTCTTGCACTCGGCTAGCGCTCGACAGCGACAGTTAAGTCTTAAGTGGATTTGAGAGAAGACAAACACCTAGTCTGGCTGAGAGATACAACCTTTTCCTGACTCCCTCACTCACTAAATAGACAGGACATAGCCAAGTGTACCTCATCAGGGTGTTAATGGCTGAAAGCAAAGGGAGTACACGCCCTTACATCAGCACTAAGTGGTGAGACAAGTCAACTTCAGTGAAGGCCCTGGGACTTCTATTTCCCAGCCTGTTAGATACTGTGCCCTTTTTCCAGGTCCAGCCAGTGGCAGGGCTTAGTGCATGTACCAAAGATGCAAAATGCACACACACAGAATATAAGCACACACAATAAGAGAAGTTGAAGAACAAGGTCTTTACTGGCAGCCCCGTTAACACAATCAGCACTTACACAATGGAGAGCACCACAGAAAGTCTCATCTTGCTCCTCATTTCCAGACAATGAAGGTTAAAGCTCTCAAGGACAGCAATCTTGATTCACAAGGTTTCTGTCATTTCTGGATGATCTCTAAATTTTTACATGGTTTTGACTTTTTTGGCCTCCAGATCTCACAGCTTTGGTCTCTACAGAAGCTAGTCTTCTATTCTCAGGCTAATCCAGCCTGTTAAAATTTCATAGAAAATATGCCCACACCTTCACACAGCCAGTCTTCTCTGTCCCCTCTCCTCTCTGTTTTTCACATTTGTTCCTCCCGGATCTACTCCAACTACACACCCTGCTTCCCTTCCCCCAGCATGTGGCCCTTCCTCTGAACACTCTACAATAATTTTTGCACATCCTCACAGCCCCTTCCAACATTCCATAATAAATTTCACACAATCCTTCAAGCCCTCAACTACCACGTAGAGTTGTTCTTTCCAGTAAGGCTCAGCATACTCCTGCTTCCTCTTGTTCTCATCTGTTACAAAGTTCTAGTCGAATATCGTCGTGTTATATTGGAATGTTTTTTTCCCATGGCTTGGCAGTCATGGGAACCCCTCTGTATGAACCTCATATGAACCCCTCTGTACTGTTTCCACTATCTGCCATTGCTCAATTTGCATTTCTGAGTGTTTCGTTAACTTCCTTTCCTGTCTCTGCTCTTTGTCTCTTAAGGTGAATAGCCATTAATCTTATGCCTCTAATGGACCAGCTATTCTTGAATGCCTCTTATGTTCACACTAAGGTCTTCAATCAGTTGCCAGGCCAGGACACAGCACATAACTTCAGCCTGTAAATGGTTGCAGTAACACCTGCCCAGCAGGTGGCTGAGGTTCTGGTTCATTAGAGCAATCCTTAGAGCAGGACTTTCATATATTTCCATGCAGGAGACTTCATCCTGTACAGACTGAATGTGATTCTAGGCTAAGACAAAAAAAGGAGATTTCTTGTGTTCTGGTAAGATTTGCACACCACTGTCAATAGAGGCCACTGTGTGGTTTTTAAGGGTAGACCTCAGCTCTCCACAGGTGAGATGTTGGTACATAGCACAGCTATAGCTGGTTTTGCTGAAAGCATTAATGAGATGTCTGATGTTACAGTTATTACTTCAGTAGACCGGCAGGGATGCATAGATAACCTATCAAAAACAGAGGACGATTCTGTGGAAAAGATTTTTCTCTGTTTGGTTCTATGAGATTCTTAACTTTACTTTAAAAGCTACTCCCCAGAACAGTGGGGTTTGGCCCAATTCGCTGACTGATTACTCCTATTTCCATATCCTAGTTTCAGCAGAAAACACAAAACAACACAAAGTGTAATATTTCAAAGATTGTTTCTTTGTTTCCTTTACCTTATGGAAATATGAAGCAACTAATCAGTTTCTAGCATTCTCCTTCTTTTCCCACCCCCTGTAGTAGTATTTCACTTATTGGTAATGCTACCAATTCTACAGCCTACACACCCTGTGTTATTTTAAATATATCTCCCCTTACTTTCTCTCACTCTTTTTTATTTCTTCATCTTCTTTCTTTAGAAAAGTTGATTTGTCCAAGACACGCTTTTGTATTTTATTGAAATAAATTAAAATTAAATTAAGTATAAGGAAGAAATATTTTAAAAGAAAAAACCCCTCTCAAGTCTACAGTCCAGTAGTCATTGGCTTTGGTTGAAATATTTTTGGTTAACTTCTGTTTTATCTTGTTAAGTTGCCTTGATTTTAACTGTATCATAGTGATATAAGTAGCACTTAACCAAATATAGTGTCTCTACATCTTTCCATTTTAAGAAAAAAGATCTGTAAGAAGCTTAAAAAAAAGGAACGTTGGCAACTACAAAACTGAAGTAGTTGAATCTTCAGCTTTAGTAAGAAACAATTATCTTGTGAGGTTACACCTTAATTTGTCAATCTATTTCAGGGTCATTAAATTTTTCTTAAGATTCTATTCTTCTTTCTGGAATCTGCTCTTTTTCCATGGCCTTGCCTCATTTTCCTCTCTACAGCATGCAAAGAAGTGCAGGAAGAAAATGTGGGCTTCTAGAGGGGAGGGGACTTTCTTCTACTGCAGGAAGAGAAAGAGTTGATTGCTTGGGGATGAGTCAAACCTCAGGGGAAGATGCAGTAGGAAGAAAGGAACATCTCAGCTGTGGTTAACACCTCCAGCCATCTCCTTGAACAAGCTGGTTCCCTCTCAGTTTGGCTTTTCCTTAGTCTAGAAGAGTTGTTCTGCCACTGAAGAAAGATTTGTCTGCCTCACTGCAGGGCAAAGAAGGCTTGAGTCAGCTCTGACTCCTTTAGCAGCATCTAGAGAACTTCTATGAATTAAATGTCCAGTGAAAGAGTTTCAGAAAGTTTGCCCTTGAAATTACTGTTTCTGAACAACACTTCTAGCATGACAGATCATCCACCATGAAGTCCATCATAAAGAATATATGTTTTTTCTCCATTAACCGTGAAATAGCTTATGGCAATCATTGCTGATTTCTGGTACATAAAATATCTTTATTCAAAGACCATAATAATTATGAGTCAACCAGGATCTACTGTCTTCTCATTCTGGAAAACACTGAGCATAATTTTCTTTTAGGGGTGCATATTGAGACTTGCTAAAAAATGTTACCAACCCAATCACTCCTGTGGTCACTGTCTAGTCAAAGACATTATTTCACCACCTAAAGGTATATAAATAGCAATTTTATTCAGGTCTAGGTCCTGATCACTCTGTCTGCTTATGATCTAATGGTCTAATTCTGTAGGCTGTGAGTACATGTACACTCTGTAGTCTGCTTTTTTTCATTACAAATATATGACATAAAATAATTCCAAAACACTGAAAGATAAAGCATACAACACTGACTACTGTTTTTTATGACTGGAAATAAATGTGGAACTTATATTTTGGCTCTTTTAATGTCTCATTCATCTTTTTCACCTACTTGTATTATAGACCAACTCTGGATTCAAGATCATAAAAATTAGAATGTTTTATTAGTTAATAGAGGGATAAATAAACATTAGATGAAAAATCTCTATCCAGATCAGACTGTTAGCATTATCTCAATCAAAGTGTTTTATTTCAGCCCAAACCTAAATTTACAGAGCACATTTCACTTCCAGTTATATTCAGAGTGCTGAAAGTGAGCTGTCTAGCAGCAGAGACTGTAGCAAAGCATACCTTGCTCTGGAAAAGCCAGTTCTTAACAATCAGTCAGTGTTTTGAACTTATTGTGTAAAAGGCACTGAAACTACAGTCAAATTACTTGGATAAAATGACATGGTGAAATATTTAAATGTGAAGAAAAGATTATCCCGCCCTTATTTCTTGTAACACTTGGTAGACTGCACTCAAATTAAACTGGGGTGAAATGGGCATGAAGCCATAGGAATTTGAGTTACTCCCTCATAGAAAGTATTGTACAGCCGTTAAAACTAACTGGTTTAAATAACCAAATTGACAAGGTAAGGTTGGAGGACTGGCTGGTTTCACAGAGACTTGCTTAAAACCGCGTGGATTGGAAGGTCAGCAGTTAGACATTATAGTAATGGATACCATGGAAAAACTAAACCAGAAAATTTCTGAAATGATAAGAGATGGATTAAGATGCTGGAATGCAGATGGGTGAAAGGGAACAGTAAGCCAGAAGAGCCCCAAACCTGCTCTTATCACACTAGTGTTGATGGACAAGCCACATACAGCTAGAGTTTTCAATTTCCTTAGTGTGCAATGTTGTGCTATATTAAGTGACATGGGATTTTTTTACTGTTAAATAAAGATTTATTCTTTAGACTTTGGGCTGTGGTCTGAAGAATTTGGTAAATTCAATTCATGGGACATTGTGCTGGTGTAAGTTTCCAATTATATAAATGCAATTTTCTAGTTGCAGCCAGCTATTTTCATGACATTTTGTACTGAAACAGTTCACCATTACCTTTCTCTATCCTAAAATATAAACCTTCACAGTTTACAAAAAGTGAAAGTGGAGAGAGTCCCTAATTTTTAAATTTCAAGATGTAGATACAAAATTGCTATACTAACTCTGAAAACATGAAAACAATAAAAACAAAAAGCCTTATCAATCTTATTATTGATATTGTTTGCTGTGCAAGAAACAGAATCTCTGTTGCATTGAGTTTTCCAGGTAAAGTTAATCAGAAATAATTGTATTTTATGTATAGAGCTGTGTTTTCCTGAATGCTAGCCTAATTCCAGCATCATGACTGGTATTTTTCAGGCATATAGATTTGGACATAGATTCCAAATTTTCTAAGTCCTCCAACCAAGTCCCTATTCAACAGAGCCCAAAGCTGTGATTTATGTGAAATTCTCCAGTGTTGGAGAACCCCTCCAGCTAACCAAGTCCAGCTGCTTTTCATCCCTCTTGCATCACTCATGAAAAACAAAGATCTCACAACATCTGGAAATCTGATTTTTTGTCCATTTGCTGCTTCCCTGTTAACTTGTGCTGGTGAATTCCATTAGCTGCATATTATGAAACTATATGTTATATTTTAGCATTTCTCTTGTTGTTGTTCTCTCTGCAGCTGGGACTACATTCACTTTCTCAGATTAATGGTGAGTTTTACGATAAAGCAAACCACAGTATTATCCCTCCTCTCTTCTTTTACTGTCATTTATCTGTTATGACTTTCGTTTTTTTACTTCAGGTCTTAGTTTGCTATAAGGTCTTGGCAAGTGTTTCACAGGATGTAGCTGAAGGGTGGCATGTAGTGTACACGTTCTGTCAGCACCAATAGATGTGTAGTCCCAGTGCTTAAGGAAAAGAAAAAAATATTTAAACAGACACTGACATTCTGTCAGTACTACTCTTTCTGAGGTGAGCAACAAGAAGTGAGTTTTTAGGTCAACTAACACAGCTAAATATCTTTCTTTCACTGAAATACAAACACGTAATCCATTTGATTATTGGGAATCATTAGCAAAGACCATGAGGCAATAGTAACTCTTGATCACAACTGATTCAAGGTGGATTCAGATCTCTAAGCCATAGTCAAAAATTTCTCAGCCATAACATTGCCTTTCACCTAAATATTCAAGCCTTCTAGAACATGTCCACCACCTCAGTTAAAAAAAAAAAACAAAAAATTTCTTTTTCCTTGTACACGAAGTTTCTCAATAAAAACCTGATCTAATAATATCATGTAGCAGATTCCACAGTCCATAGGCAGTTCTGTTGATGAGGTCCAATATGAGGCTTTACACATGACTGCTTACCTATAATCAAAAGCCAGGCTTGCTGGGGAAGGTGGGGAGGATGACATTTTGATTGTATGAGGGCTCTAATTTTTCATAAACTTGACAGATAGGAGAAGTGAGATATGAGAAATGGAAGTTAGGCTGATATGGCAACATCTGGAATACAGGGAGAGTCAGCAGCCTTTGGATGAGATTTCCACCTCAAATAAAAGTAAGAGGGCTGAATAAATCAAATACACACTGTTTAGAACTAGCAGGAGCACTGTAATCTTTTCCTTCCACAGCTTACTTGTCCTTTATGGATGAGAATTAAACGACCTAAGGCGATATGAAGAAACTGTGTGAGATAACCCAAAAAAATCCCCTAACATTTGCAGATTCAGTAAGGTAGTTTTTGATAAGGGCTTTCAAGCTAGATATATACAAACAAGCAGCAAATATTGCCTCCAGCACTACATAATTGTTTTGACTAGCTGTACACTTACTCATTCCTCACAACTCCAGTGCCTTCTTTTATATGTGAAATTTAATACAACAAGCATTAGTATTGTTTAGCTCTTCAGGAATCAAGGAGAAAACTTTTATAATCAAGGAATTATGCTTCCAAACTGAGGACAAAGACTATGGGAGGAATACAAATGAACAAAAGTTTACTGATACCATGAAGGATGTGAAATACTTGCATGCTTGGAAGGCATGGAAACCAGAAATCAAGGATTTTATAAGAATATCAACCACCCTCTAATCCCAGATTACTGCTGAACATAAATGAGGTAAAATACCTCAAAAGAACAGTGATCTCAAAATCATTTCACCACATCAACACAGTTGTCTCAGTTGTGTAACTTCTCCATGCTTTTTCCTTAAAACACTTATATGGAGAATTTATCTAAAAAAATAGATTAAATAAATAATTACATCGTCTCTAAACTTTTCACATTCATTATTAGCAACATCCTACAGTAATTAAAAAGCATGATCTATTTTTTAGAAGGCTGTTCATGTCATAGTATCACATAAGGTATTGAGGTCCCTAAGTAGCAGATCCCAATATGCAACTTGGAATTTACCTAAGTGACTCCCCATCTCATATCTGAAGCAATGTACCTGCCTCTGGGCAAGGCTTACTCCCTCAAGCACACCACCACTGTCATTTTTAGCATGAGGTGTTTCACGTCTGAATATTTCTGTTAGTACAAATGAAAACAGTTCATATCTGTTTGCAGCTGAAATTTGTATCTAAATGTAAATATGTCCTCAAGCCAGCTGGGATCCATGGAGATTAAATGCAGAAGGAGCTGTTTAGTCAGCTAGTTTGGTAAACTCTTGTATTTCATCTAGCCACCCTTTGCATATCTGAGGGATAGTAGGTAGCCCACACAGTCAGGCAGCACAGTGCGACTAAACTGATTATGTGCATACCTGCCTCCAGTTACAGGCAGTGGAATCAGATGGAAACAGAACAACTAGGTAGGAGGTTTGCAAATCCCTTTTTTTCTGAACTCTGATATGGGTTCGACTAAAATTTTGATATGAAAATTTCACTACAATTTTTATTTCTCATGCATCTGAAAATATGGTAGATCCTGATGACAATTATCATCAAAAAAGCTGCACCCTTTGCCCTGATTGGCAAAACATTTACACAGACTCCCAGGGAAGCAGAACACAGTAGGGCACCCTAATATTCCTATTGTTCTTAGTCACATTTTTTGCTCAAGCTCTTTCCTGCTAAAAGAGACACAGTTTAAACCAGTTTGAGCATTTCAATTAGCTGAAGGGTTAATAGCTTTTTCTATTAGTAGTGTGTTAATGGTAGCATCCTGTATCTTATAATCAAGATTGTTTCGCGAATTCTCTTTAGATTCATATAATTCCAGAATTATTCCTTCCACTGGGCAGAAAAATCTCCAGCTATTTTTTCATCTAACTGCCAAAAAAAAATTAAAAATCTGTTAAGAATAAATGCAGCTCTCTCCCCTCTAATTTACACAGAGGAATCAATCAAATAAAGGCCAGATGCTTCTTGTGTTGACCAAGAAAAAACAGATTCTTTTTTTAGTGTGTGGGACTGGGGATCCAGGGGTGTCCTGAAATGTTTCACGTCTTTAGTCAATAATGTGCACTTCTGTCTTTAGGGATCTATGGAAAAAATTAAGTCAATGGAATTATTTCATTTAGAAAAGCAGCTGCTGCGCAAAAAAAGAAAAAATCATCAAATATTTATTCATGCAGTACCTAAGAATTGCAGTCCTATTGCCATGATACATTATGGTGGCTCCAGTGGCTTGTGCATTGGTTACAGCTTGACATGTCAGAATTGTTCATGCTAGGAAACACCTATGGAGGTTCCGACATGAAAGCAAAAGATCTGGGGGATGCTCAGGGGATTTTTAACGGGCTACACTTCTGCCATCCATACTGTGTTTATAAACCAGCCCAAGGTGATAACCACAGAAAGGTGTTGCCACCTACTGACTGTTCAATAGGGTGCATAATAAGAGTTTGGTGTGCCCAGAGCAGTTCCAGCTGTGTGGCCACCTCTGTGTCAGCCAGGAACCAGGGCATCCACTGTCACCTGCAGCCGTGTCCGAGACGCCAAGACCTGCATGGCAGCCTGTGGTCACCCCAGAACAGGCAGCACAGCAGTAGCTTGTTAGAATGTCCATACTGTGGCTACTAAAGTGATCTCCCCAATGCCACAGCAAAATTTCCCCACCTATCTTTCTAAGTATTGATCAGCAGTCATGTCAGGAAGGAAGGAAGAAAAGAAAGGGAGGAGAAAACAATAATCAGTGACGGAAACAAAGACATCATGTTTGAAGTTGGCTGAGAAAACAAAATCAAGAAGTGCCAGGACTTGGTCCCAGGCACCATGACCTAACTTATCTGTATAGTTAAATTTCTAGGATAGACTCTGGAATACTTCTGGCTGGTAGAATGGAGCTTTATCTCTAGGCACTGTTCAGGTTGTTAGCATGATCCAGAGCCCACAGCAGTTTGGATATAAACACCTGATTTTAGGATTGGAGAGAATATTTATTGATACTGACACATTTAACCTGTTTCTTTTGGTGTAAGGACGAGAATTAGCCATAATACTCTCTAACCTTGTAGGAGGGTTATTCCCTTCTAATCTCCATAGATATTAGCAGTGACATAGTCAATATCTGCAGCAAATTAGTGTAAACTTCTTTACATTCTGTTCTGTCCATCATACATGATGTTACACAGACTAAAGGTTTCAAATGTTTTGTAATGTGTGATAATAACAGTTCTAGAGGGTTTGGCTGTTCTTCTTGATAAGAAATATGTGTTGCGAAAGTTTTCAAAATATCATTGCTAACCAAGTTGTTAAAAAAAAGACCTAGAAAGAAATGATCATATTCCATGTGATGATTTTCAGTTTTTCTGAATGTTTACTTTATCACATGCTCATATAAAATGAATTTCAAAAACATATTTATTATGAAACTCAAAGGTTAATTCTTCATGAATTTCCCCAGAGGAATGCCTGCATACTTATCTCACACAAAGAAGCATACATAGGACCTAATTATTAAATAATCTTCCAGATGGGAAAGAATAAATAGAGTTTAAAAAGATAAGGGGGGGGAGGGGAGGGAGGATCTGAAAAAACATCAGAGAACAAATATGTATTTATGGATACCTCACAGGGTTCTCATATGAGCTAAAAAATGAAACTGTAATCTTAAATTATTTGACTCACTGCACATCACTGCCCTGTCTATGACAAGTAGTACCTAAACGTTCATTGAGTATAACTTTAGTTGCTGTAATTCTCTGACAGATTTTTGACTGGTATTATTTTTTAAATAACTCTAACAGAAAAGGAAATCAATTGAGGAAAATAGAGTTCTTTTGTGCTGATACTAACTTCCAAAAGCATTCAGTTCTGAATATCCAAATTGAATTTAACTTGAATATTATTTGTATATGTATTGGGTTAGTTAAATGGAGAGAATATGCTGAAATTACCAGGCGTGCACCTTTGCTCACTTCAGGAAGTGGAGCTTAATCAGTGTGACTAATTAAGGCCTCGGTGCTTTGCATACACTGTATAACGGAATTTTCCTTCCAACTGCAATTTGGAAATAAACATTATCCCCATAAAAGTGATCTCATCTTTCGTTTGGAAAGAAGCATAGGAACACTGGCTTGTGATGTAAGACCTTGTAGTCCCCAGAGAAACAGGCATTATCAGAGACAAATTCACCTCAAGATGGGATGACCTTTAATAAATGTTGAACTGTCTACTATCTCTCTGCATCCCATCACAGAAGCAGAGACACCTAGGGCTGTATTCCTTTACCTAATGTAGACATCTATAGTACAAATCAATTGCTCACTCACATCTGCTATCTAGTGCAATTGCACTGCCAGTGTCCTATTTGATCCAGTCCCTGAGGGTTCCTCAGGAAGGGCACAGATGTGCCACAGGTCCTGTATTGTGTGTTACAGCTCTGCAATCACATCCTAGAGATCCAGAGACATTTTCAGATGACACTAGAAATTGGTGTGTACACAAAGACCTACTCAATTCAGCTGACCAAATGGCTGTTTACTTTAGGATATGCTGAAAACGATTTCTGGTTCTACAGATTGATTCGATCATGGGCTTGCTTCACTTCCCTAAACATAGACTGGAAAAATGGACAAAACTTACTAGAACTGTCATATTAATGAAGTATCCAGGGGTTTCCCACAGTTCATCCTATAAAATAAAAATAATCAGGTTTTCATTACTTTTTCTTTTTTTTTAATAGTAGTTCAAGCTTCAAGCTTTGTTACTTTTTAATTTTTCTTTTTAATTTTTCTTTTAGGTGTGATGATCTGGCAGATACATGTACTAACACATCTGTTCCAATCTATATGCTGCAGCTCTCTCTAAGGATCAGGCCTCTCCTGGCACCATCAGCTGCCTTTGCAATATAGTCTTTATGACCATAATGTTACATAAAATGTAACAGCTCATCCAGCTGGTGTGGTACAGCTCGCATCCATACAGCTAAACACCTCCAGCTTCCCAAGAAAAGCTGGCTACATACAACTTGCTTGATGAGAACAACCCTGGTCCATGCTAAATTTTAGTTGCCTGTACCTTAACAGTATGGGTATCTTAGTCCTAGAACCTAGGTACTAGACCCTAGTACTGCTTAATTTACTGGGACAGCTTTATCCGGAGGACCAGTGGGAACTGGAATAAGAAGAGCCTTGCTGGATCAGAGTGTGGTCCATGAGCCCAGTATTACTTCTCCACCAGTGACAGCAGGAGAGATTAAAGTACAGCCTTGACCACTTTCTATATCCCAAATCCCTCATATCTTCCAATATCCAAAATTGTTTTATTAGCTTTTATCACAGTTTTGGAGCAGCTTCTAGACTGTTTATAGACATCTTTCTTTTCAGAAGACTGCTTTATGTTGTTGTTTTTATTAATGCCCTCATTTTTATGTTGTTCTATGTCTTAAATATTCAAGAATAATGTCAGTATTTTTGTGCTAGATTTATCTGGTCCACTCTCTCCTAAGACAATGTCAAACCAAATTCCTTAGTGATCACTAAGAAAGCAGCTCTCCCATTTATTTTTCTTAATTCAGGTTCCGTGTCCCAAAATACAGAACTGCACCTTTTCTCGTGGTGTCTGAATCAAGATTTTCCAGGAAGCAGTAATTTATTGCATTCATCTATTCATGGTGAGTCTCTCATCCAGTCAATATGCAGATAGCTTAAATCACTATCAGCACCTCTGCTAAAGCTGCAGCTATTGCAATCTTATTCAACATATCATGATTTCTATCAAGTTACAGCACAAGAAGAGCACTAGGTTTTTACTGTTGGAGTATGGGATTTCCATCTGCCAGTAATTTCCTATATTCCCACAATATTTTATGCTGCAATACCTTATATTATCTTTTGTGTATTTTGTCTGCACATCTGTCATGCCCAGAAAGTTAGCACCAGCATCTTCTACAGAGTTCCATAAGTCCCTGACATATTTAAATCAGTATTGTCATTTGATGCCAAGCATACATTTCCTCATCTCATTCTTAGGATTCCAGATTGGTGTAGAAGCACTTAAAAGTTTTGCCCTTGCACTGTCACTCAATACCACATGTGCCAGTCAGCTGGCACTGTAGGAGGTGTCATTTGCCTTCCATATTTATTATGATTGGGCTGTTTATTTCCCTCCTGGTTCTTTCAGAGACACGGTGAACATTAATCTTGTCCCCCCTCATGTCTGTTTTACTGAAATAAAAACAAACAAACAAACTTCACCGTGAACTGTGCATTTCTACATAGACTTTTCTACACTGAATTGAAAGAATTTGTACCTAGCAAGTTCATTGGACTGAAAATTAAAGCATCCTGATTAAACTAATTTATAAATCAAACCAATGTACTCCTCAGACATATTTAGAGAGAATTTTTTCTGGTTTTAGTTTGTGAAAAAATATCCCATTCTATTGGAGATTACAGGTGAAAAGTAAGGCTTTTTCCTGATTCTTTCAAAGAAAGTACAACTTATTTTTATTTAACTTGGGCATTGTTTTAAAATCCTTCATAAAAGAACTTTCACATACAGCACTTTAGTTCAATGTTGCTTTTATGTTTTGAATGAAATTTCTTAAAAAAAAAAAAAAGAAAACCCATTTTGTTCAGCCTCAATTGAATTTGAATAACAAGAGAAAAGCAAGTGACTGAGGCCTGAATTCTGCCACTCCAGTTGAATGAACTTTTCTATTTATTACTCATACTGAAATCAGTGAGTCTACTTCCCCACCCACCCCCTCCCAAAAAATACACTTCAAATTACATATATATTTTTTATTTAATCTTGCTCCAGATAGGAAAGTCTGAAAAATATGAGCTGAAACGTGACATTTTCAATCACAGCTGCACAGTTCAGTGAAAGACAGAATAGTTCTTCAACCAGAATCCCCTTTTTTTTAAACTCCTTCCTAAGCCCTACAGCATATTAAGTACACTGGTCTTGGAACCTGTTAAAATTTTGAGTACTGATCTCTGCTAAGTGATGTGATCAGAGTTGAAACTGAATGAATGATTTCATGTTCAAAGACCTGAGAGAATTGACATGGATGAACATTAGTTCTTGCACTCACACGAACAGTTACAATTTCTTTGTTTTCACTATTTTCCATACTGACAGACATTTAGCCCTTGGGGTCCACTATTATGTGCAGAGTGAGTGGTTTATCTTTGTTTCCATTAGTATGACAGACAAGAGAGTGACACTGTGCAGAAAAGAAAGGCAATACTGAGGTGGATGTTTGAAACAAATCCTATTTCAAAGGCCTGTGGTGCTGAAATGGAAAAGCCTGTGCATGTGTGTTTCTGTATATGTGTGTGTGCTGGCAAATATGTTCCATTGCAATATGAGGTAAAAGGCATTTCAAGTGCTCCCTGAATGATGGTGAAGTATTGGAAAGCAGTGACATTCTAATCATTGCTGCAAATGTCAGTGCAAGAAGCCCGTGGGTGGCAGGTCCCCAGTGCACAAGTTAACAGCTTTACAGTAAAATCACCAGGGATCAATTAAAAGAAAACCGTTAGTAACCTTCATGCATCCTATTGCTGCAATGCCTGGGAAAAAAAAGTCTAATTATAGTCCTAACCTTTCCCAGCGGGCCATGAATGAACTTCCCAACAGGCCATGAATGAGCTTCCAAATATGGCATGGAATAAGAAGGTAAAAAAAAGACGTGGTGTGTTATTTTCTCATGTTTAGGGTTTCTTATGCAAGGCACTCAATAACACAGCCGGTGACCAAGTAAACTGAGCTGAAATGAATGAATACAGTGTAATGCTAACTACTGAGTTAGCAAGAGTTTCAAAATAAAAATGAAACCAAGTATTAAGTATGATAGGAATTCAAGTTTGTTAAGAGACAGAAATCAACATCAACCTCAAAAGTATGAACAAGGATTAGATGCAAAAGCACAAATTGCATAGAACTATTGTGCTAATAACTTTTGTGGAACATTCTGCATATTAATTTTATTCAGTATCGTGCTTCATTTTAGCAATGTTTCAAGGCAATGTGAAAAAGGAGAGAAATGATTGAAGAATTTTCCAGCAAATGAGGATATTACAAGATTTTTACCCAGTAACTGTCTGAGGTGGAAAAAAAAAAACCCAAACTAATTTGGAGTGCTTTCAGCCACTCACAACCTCAAAAATCATTTTGCAGTCAGGATAGACCACAGAAAAGGAAGGGCCTAGTGAGGACACACTCTTCCTTTGGCCAAGTGTGGCAATGTCTTGGAGCTGATTTTCATGCAGAGAAAGTGTTCCCTGTTCCAGAGGGACAAATGCACCTGGATGTAGCAACCCTGCAAAACCAAGTGCAAATGGACTGATGAAAAACAGACACAGTAATGAAATGCAAAATGGCAATAAACCACTACATGCTATTACCATACAAGACCTGCTTTAATAGGTCTTGTATGGTAACACAATACTGTACCTTTGGGTATGTCTCTTTCCCTGCCTCGGCCACCCTCTGGGGAATCTCTCTTCCACCTGAACAGCAAGTAGAGCTAATGGGGAGTTACAAGAGGGACACTTTTCTAATTCTCTGATCCAGGAAGAATGGGATTTGAGAAGAGCAGCTTCCATATGTAGGTTTAAGATCCAGTCGTTCTCTATTAACATCATGAGACAATGTTCAGTTCTGAGAGGGGAAAAAAAAAAAAAGATGACTATATCCTCTTGGGATCTTAAAGACTTTTACCTCAGGTGCTGGCACATTGACTTGTTTTGTGAAGCTATGAGCTTATTCTTAAACAGTATCGACAGGAAACAGCAGATGGCCAAATTGCTTGCAAATGCTTTTATATTATGGTTTATATTCACCAAGACACTTCCACGCTGACATGAGCAATGTCATTTTCTAGTAATGTTTGGAATTAGTCCCTTGGGTCACCAATTCCTAGGCATTACCAGATGATAACTCTAAAACTGTGATTACTTAAATATTTTCAAATCCTGAAGTACTCTTATAAGGATACAATTTGCAGCCATGGGAGCCTTGTTACAGCATTGCTATCCATACAAATATCACTAGAGTTGTGTTTCGAGTCTCCATCGTATACCCCCTGGTAAAAGAGTTGATAACTGGAAAGGAAAAAATTGCTTCAGGCTGAAACATATTTTATAAGGTCTTGATCAAATATTGTTTCTCATTCCCCTTTAGAAGAAAAAGACACTTATTTTTAAAATAAATCAGTTATATTTAAACTAAAGCAGATCGATTTGAATTTCTTATCAATTGTCTTAGAATATTTTTGACCTTGTGAAAAAGAATAACACACCTTTTGACACTACACAAGTATCAAAATGTGCATAAGGGAATTAGATATTCAAAACCTGCTAACGTTCAATTGTCCCCAGCTCCTCCATAAAACTTCACTGCTGTTAATTCCACAGATTTTATATATTCATGCTGAGTATTTTATTTGCAAATCACAAACTATTTTCACTCATCTTCGTATGCAACTCTTAACTAAATCTAAATATTATCCAATTCATACTTGTCTGAAAATATATAACTTAATGTGCAAGGTAACATACAACTGAAAACTCACAAGTATATGTTTATTGGTAAGATCTTGCCTTAATTTTTTTACATTATTAACAGCCTTTTCCAGTATTAATTCTGCAGTTTTGGTGCATTTAGTAGTTTAGATTACTTTTTGCTAAGTAGTGTGACCATGTTTTAATCTATTAGAAGGAGAAAATATATTAGATGGAAGAATATTTATTTCCTCTTTATATGTAATTTATTAAGACCATATAAAAAATTCAAGTCAATTATATTTTAAGAGGATTTTTTTCTTTAGCATTGTTCTTGATACCTGTTCAGTAAATTTCTGGAAATCTTAATGGCTTCAGTGCTTTAGACTTATTTGTATAGAGTAATGCATTACAGAATCATGGCCCAAATCAGAATGTTTCAAATAAGCATAAGAAAGAGAAGTATGTCACAACAAAAAGAATCATACATTAAGTAAGCTGCTTGTACCAGTAATAGAATGAGTAGTGACATCAGAATATTTGATAGAGTACATAGGACATGTCAAAGTCAAAATCTGAACATGGAAAATATCCATAAACAAAAATTTAAATAATTACAAAATCCTGCAATGCACCTTCATAAAAAAAGCAATTTAAAAAAGGCAGATTTTATCAGAGTAATTCCAAATTTTTTGTCACAATATCTCATTTTACCAAAGCTGAAACACTGCGTTGAGCATCTTTCTAAAAACCATTTCATTAAGAGATTTTTTTTGAGGTTTTTGATATCTACATTTTATTTAGTATGCATGTTGGTTTGGTTTGGGTTTTTTTTTTTTTTTGGTTAGTTGGTTGGTTGATTTTTTGGGGTTTTCCTTTACAAGACCTAGGATGTCTTGGCATTTCTTTCTAACTCCAGAAAACAGCAGCAATAGGGAAGCCAGAGAGGTCTGTCTCCTTTTTTCAAATTTATATTTGAAAGATGGACTTGAAATGGCTTTCTCATAAAACCTTGTCTGAATTAAAAACATCTAGATATCACAAAATAACATTGATTCTATAAGTGGCAGCACAAATCTCTTCAAGCTGAAAGTTCAGAAGGTTTTCTTGTCTTGATGACCACCTAAAGGACAGAGTTCTACTCTACAACTCACTTCATCCCCTCCAGGGAGCTGAAGCTCTCTACACCCTTTTTTTTTTTTTAATCATGCCTTCTGTGGCGGGTGTGAGAATAACATGCCTCACCTGTGCTCTGTGTGGTCTTTCTGCACCAGCCTCTATACCACAGTACAACATAAACTGTAAGCTGTGGGGAAGGATTTAGCTAAACATCATTAAACTTAGAAGAAATTTCACTGTAACTCCCTCCTGATACAGGATGTCCTTGACTGTATTTATCAGTTCCGGAAATGAGCAGTACAGAAAATAATTCATTAAAAAGTGATAAACTGCATTATCCTTCAGCAGTTGATAAATGCCATGACTCCCAGCTGATTGTAGCATATCTGTAATGGAGTGTGGGGGTGTGGGCTGTGAATATCTTCGTTATTCATTTTGAGGTTTATAAAATGCCTACAGCCACAATAGTGAGGCTTTATACACAAAAATTAAAGGCATAAATTTCATACACAGGCCACAGTGGGATGTGCTATGTAAAATGACTGCTGCTGCTGCAGCTAGAAATTCATTGACAATCCAAGCAGGGGTGTAATGTAAGATGGAAAGGGACCAATTGACTGAAAAACAGAATCAAGTATCTAAATTTCCTCTCAAAAGGATTATCCACAGTAGCATAGTTTTGATTATGTACCAGGCTCAGGAGCTGGCTAAGCTGAAATCCTGGTTTGGAATGACAGAAGTAGATTAGGATGACTAAATGTTGCTCAAGGTTCTTTGCATGGGAGGTTTATACCAATCATACTCCACAACTGATTAATTGCTGCATCACTTGAAACACTACTTTATTTTCTCAAGTTTCTACCATCAAATAATAGACCAGACACACTTGGAGGTCTCAGGCAATGGCAAGTCAGGAAGGAAAATGGGACAGCCAGGAGTACAAAATGTTACAAGCAACAAGAACATCCATAAAAAGAGAACCTTGTAAAGTGTGTGGGAGAAGTGAGGCAGGACACAGTGAGAAACTGAGTGTCAAATAAAATATAGAAGAGAGACAGATGGAGTATGGGTGGCATAAACACACTGACTGCGGAGCAGTCAAACTTGGGAGATGCAGTGTCAAAAACAAATGTAATGGAGGAAGAGGATGGGAATGGAGAGACACTAAAATGAATCTATAAGATATCTCCTGGATATAATGAGTGGGCGCAGTAGGTATCAAAAAGAGGAATTTCCTTCTACCTTTGACAGTAAAGGAAGTGTGACCTCTATAAAAATTCAGAATCTATATATATAAAAAATCTAATATCCCATAGATATCTCATGAATAGTATTCAGGGAATTTCATCTGTGTGGATTTATTTTAAATTGTTATCCTGATATTTCAAGGACTCTACAGGTAACTTCAGCTAACTAATATTCTAATTGGAGAAACTGAACATGCTTATGGACAATGGACAAGTACAGATACTCCAAAGAAATCTGGTACAGTGCTGCAAACAATTTAATTTTCCTTAGATAATATCTGAAAGTTTTCATGGAAGTGTAATAACTCCTGCACATTATTTATTTAGGAGATTTACCTTACCAGAAGCCTTTACAAGATCTACCCAAAGTCTCTTGGATTCAAGCTGAGCTATATGGTCTCAGTGCTAAAAAGTAAAAGGAGACTAGAGTGGCAGATTTGGGCATGAGCTCTTGGCAAAAACTCATTCCTTAATAGCAGTAATATGTCTGCTGTGTTCCTACCTGCCTGTCATCTGAGTCAAAGTGAGCAAGTGGCAGTATCCCTCCAAAACAGAAAGTAACATTTAAAGCTAAAGAATTCACATCCTTCTTTAAAGAAAATAAATGACTTAAAAACTATCCAGACTTAAATGTGTTACAAATTACATTGTCTGTGAAACAAGGAATCAATCAAACCATATTTCCAACTGATCTGTGTCATACATTTCATGTGTCATCTATTCCTTATTGCAATACCACATCCTATGTTAACACCCTTAGTGCATTACTTCCAGATGCTTTTCATATCAACAGACAATGTTTTTTTGTTTCCTGTGCCTCTCAGAACTCCTTTCCCTGTTTCCTCCCATGTGCCCTACCTATGTTTTGTCTTCTATCTGGACAAGAGAAAATATCCACTACAGCTAATCAGATGCTATGTGTATCCCAAATGATCAGCTAATGTATACATGTTAACTGACAAGGGATTTGCTGAGGTATAATGGATAATAGTTGAATTCACCTTATCATTCCCACAGGGAGGTACAATAAAAGAACATAACATTTTTTTAGGTACTTAACACAGGTTTCAGTGTCATAAAAAGACATTTAAATTTAGATATTCAAATTTAGGTATCTAAGGAAATATGATATCTTTCAGCCTCAATTTTAGTCAGTGGAGATTTTGTCTTAACTAGTCAGCTGAGCCTAGAAAATGATCCAGCTGACAAATTTGCATATAGGGACACCGACCCTCTCCCTGGACTTTGTTAACTGAAGTGCCTCAGAACATAATTCTGTGGTCAGGGGTCCACCATTATTTGAGAAGCACATGATCACCACGTGAGTTAGGCAAACCGGACAGAGGAGCTAGGAAAGACTGTTCTGTAGTGTCAGGAGGAAACCAGGCTGGATATGTTAGTTTATACCAAAAGGCACTGGACAGTTGTGCAGGCAATTGAATTGAGATTAAGTCTCCACTGACTATACCAGGAATTTAGACACCTACTCTCTGTAGATACCAACTATCCTAACACACTTACATTTACATAGTTAACCTCTAGCTGAATGTCTCCTTTAATGTCCTTGAAAATTTGCCGGGTTTGGCTGGATTGATGAAAGAGTCCCTGCGGAGAATATCTGATGACATAGACCAGTCTAAAGCTTTGGTTTCCAAGGTCTGCAAGACAATCAGCAGAGAAAGCACTCAAAATCAGAAAATGGCAGAATTTGAGTTGCCTTAATCTGTCTCCCTCATGTGAATACATGATGGTATATTTTTTAATTACATAGTCACATTTTTTTTCCCAGAGGACCTCTACTTCATTCAGTGTGCAGATGAAACAGTGCTCATTTAATGAGCAGCAGTTCAGTATTTTGTTTTCTGCTTATTCTTCACTGTGCAGCTCTAGGCCTTATTTATTGCACACAATTATAACACTGCTCAGAAGACAGAGTTATTAATTTCCTCATGGGCTTTTCTGTGTAACTCATCTCTATAATGCATTCATTTTCACAGCACCCTTTCGAAACACTTTCTCTATTCACAGCTGAGATGCTATGCTTGGAGAGATAAAAGTCCATAGTATCCATAGATTTGAAGTGGCCAATTTAAGTCACTAAGCAAATTATTTTTTTCAAGGACTTAACATTGCTTCACATTTATAATCTCTCTACACACCCCTGTTGGTATCATCCTTGCACTGAGTGCTCATCATTCCTGCAAACCAGATGCCAGGAATTAGCTAAGCACTTGCAAAAAAAAATAAAATCAGTAAACCATCATAAAAAAACATTGGCTTGTGTGCCTTGATTAGCATTATAGGCTTCTTGACAAGTCTACCACAATTTTCCATCCATCTTCTTCACCAACTTTCTTATTCTCTGTCCCACTTTCCTTATTGAATTAATCTTAGTTTTCCTCCTGACTTTCCATTCAAATTCAGTCTCTTAAAGGAAACACACAGCACCAGAAGTCACTAAACACTTCTCAAAGCCTTGGTAAAACTTAACTTTTTCTTCAATGCCTGAAAAACGCTGTCTGTGGCAGAACTTGGACACAGACAGAAAACTTGTCAGAGACAGAGGGTTTCTAATGCTGTCTCTGGCATGCTGAAGGGGTGTATGTGTGGCTGTGTGGGTGTGTCTGCACAGACATTAAGTACTATCAGTTTTTCTCCCATCTTTAGCACTTCATCCCAGTAGGTGCCATAGGAATTTGGCAAAGCAAAGAAGATGACAATGACTGCTTGGCTGTCTCCAGCTAATTCCCTCAACAAACATGTATTTTGCCTATGCATGTAGATGGTCTTGAGTAGCCCAATCCAATCTTTCATTCCTTCAGCTCTCCCACTTCTTTTTGTCTTTTCCTCCCTCCTCACAGAAGAATGCCTTTATTGCTGTCACCAAGGTAACCAAACACAAGACCTGACTCTGTTCAGCACAGTCTACATCTATCCTGTGCCTCCCATGACATTTCAAGTGAGCGATATTTAAAAGATGTTAGGAAATAAAGAACCATTTGGTGTCCTTCCCACGAAGCTGGTGTAAGAGGATATTGATTTTGCAATTTGATACTGATAACCCTCAGTGCTTTCCATCCCTACCAGCCGTGGATATCTGCCCTGCATCTCAAACAGCTGCCTCTTGTTTCAGGCTCCTTCGCAAAGAACTGTCTGTTTCCTTTGGCACCATCCTTTCTCCAGCTTTGGCAAGATCCATTAAATATAGAGCTTAATATTATGAACATCATATCAAATGGCAGCTCATTTAGGCCTCTTCCAAAAAACAGAGATATCCTCAAAAAAATACAAATCCTGAGAGCCTTCTATAAAGTATCTCTAGGGACACTTGCAAATAGTGGAGCAATGGACAAATTTTCTTCAAGAAAAAAAAGAAAGTTCTCCGTATAAAGAGACAATTCTGATAGGATTGCAAACATAGCACTTTAGCATAGCAATCTTTGCTGTAATGTAGAAAATATTGTAAATGTAGAATAGAAATGCGATTATATTGGAAGTGAGAGTGATTAACAGTTTCCGTGACTCTATGCTAGCTAAAGCCTGGTAGATAAAGTCTCAGAAATAAAAACCCTCAAACTGAGAGGATGCTGAAAGGAGACTATAAGCAGCAGCTTCCCACAGTGAATATAAATAATGAATGCTGATTAATGAACATGTTAAAAAAATAATGAGCAAAGGTAAAAGAAGACATCAGTTATATCAAAGATGATGAGAAACATTTAATTTAGTTGCTTAGAAGCTTATGCAATCAGTACAAAAGGTTCCAGCACGAGAGAAACGAAAGCTCTGGAAGAATAAATATCTATTGACACAGGAGTTACTGAGTTCATTTCACCCGGTGGTGTTCATTTCATTCTGCTGGTGTTGATCTGTGTTAATACCTTGTGAGAACAGATTCCTTGTTAGTTTTTGCAGGAAAAATGAGAAAAGTCTGACTGAGTAAATAACTGAAAGATAATGTCTATCATCTTAAAAAAAAAAATGGAGGCGAGAATGGGAAAAGAGGAGAAAAGTAAGGGAAAGGGAAGACTGCGGAAGGGAAGAGGAAGAGGAAGAGGAAAAAGGGAAAGAAGGGGAAAAGAAAAAAGGAAAAAAGGAAAAAAGGAAAAAGGAAAAAAGGAAAAAAGGAAAAAAGGGAAAAAATAAACAAGAAGTGAAGGAGAAAATGAAAAAGAAAGGGAAAAAAGGAAAGAAAATTTAATGATCAAATTGTATTTTACAAAGAAAAACACTGTAACAACAAAAGCAACAAACTAAGTCCAGTCCAGGAATCATTAATCAGCAGAAAATCTTCCTTAGTTTGTCACAGACTTTGAATCTGGACTGAGGAGAACAGTCAAAAGAGCTACAACACACCAGAAATAAAGGTCCTGTGGAAGGCAACTAAAAGGCAACTGAATTGCACTTGGTGGAATACGATTTCTAAAGCATTTCCCAGTTGGGTGTCCACTACTTATTTAAAGGATTGAGGTTCCATAAGTGAGGTATTTGCAGTCAAGGAATCAAATCCTCTGGGTCTTGTGACCAAACAGTCTCCTGCATCTGAACCATTGTAGGGCTGTTTTCTCACTCAGCTGTGCAAAGATTTCCAGTTCTGATTACACCAGCTCAGCCTTTTGTGGGATGAAGGGATTATTTTCTAATTGGTCTGCACTAACTTTTCAAAATGTCCAGCAGTCAATGAATTGCCCATTACAACGGAATAAAGGAAGTTTGAAGCCTTCAACAAATTGCTTTATACAAGCTGAAAAATACTGACACTAAAACTGAATTATTTGGCCAGCTACCAAGCATCCTCACTGTTGATAACAGCAAAGACATGGTTACCTTCTCTATGCTTTATTTTGCCTGCTCTTTTAAAGTATTTTGACCTTGATTGATCCTGCCCTGCTATTGGAAAAAGGTAGTCCAGTTTGATCACTAATCTCATAATGCAAATTGTCGGGCAGCACTGAAATTTTTTGATAATTTGCATAATGTTTTTAGTGTGCTGGTGAAAGAAGATAACTTAAGAGAGTATATCTGAAAACACCACCTCTCTGCCCCGCTTCCATAAAATGCATCAGCTTATCAAGCAAGTCAGAGTGCAGTTGGCCCTTCTGCTTGTTATGGAATATAGTTATGGTTCCATTGATTGCACACATGGCAGCGCAAAACTGTTAAGGAGAGGCAGATCAGTTGGGATAAATGGCAAGCTTGTCTGCTGCTTGTACCTTTAAAACCATAAAGTGTCAAAAATACAGTGGAAAAAAAAGACAAAGCAAAAAATAATTTTTTTTCACCATAAGTAATATATTCTGCTGGAAAACTGAGAGGAACACAGAATGGATATAATAATGTACAATAATAACAAGACCTCATACCTCATATGTCTTCTGTTGTGCCTGAAAGTATTCGGCACCTCCAGGGTTCTCACACTCTATAGTGTATCTGGACATATCATAATCTCACATATCTGTTTAAAATATTGGCCATTTATCACTAAACTTCATGCCCTCTGGAACTGGAAAACACCAATTAGCCAAGTATGGCCTGACCTACAGCCTTAGCAACAAAGGTGAAGATGTCTAGAGTTCTGACATGGATTCTTGGTGTGGCCCTGAATATTCCATTTTCTTTTGCCTCCTCATGATCACATTTTCTTGATTTAAGGAAAATAACATTTAATCAGCTATCTCTCCAGGGTATGTTAATGCTTAACCAATCAACTATGAAGCACGATATTTTCCAGAGCTCTTGGAAATGTGCTTATTATCCTTCTGATGAAGAACCTCTGTCCTCATGATACCATGAATCTTTAGCCTTTTCACAACGAATTTTAAAGGGAAAAAGACATGGGACTGTTGCAGATTCAGTCATCCCATCTGAGTGTACCTGATCTTGTCTTGAAGTTAAGTGCTCAAGGGCCAGTTTAGCACTTGGATGAGAGACCACTCAGGAATCCCAATGGCACAAGTCAATGAGCCATGCTAAATTACAGAAACTGAATTAGTTCAAAGACTCTATTAGGTTCTGCCTTCATGACTGCGTATTTAAAAAGCAGGAGGAGGAGGGTGGTTGGATAGCTAACTATAATGTCTGCCTTTGAAAAACTGCTGATATTAAATCCTTTTCTGCCCCATTTTTTTCCTTCTCTATTCTTTTCTTTCCACCACTTACTAGCTGATTTTCTGGCCTGTGAGGATGTACCCTTGCTCTGAGAAGGGGCAGGAGGGAATCAGCAGCAATTTCTGTTCCTGACACAGGTCAGGGAGGAGACTAGAAAGGAGCTCCTACTGTCCTGCTCCTCAGTCCAGTGAAATGTTCCCAAGCCTGTAATATTATCAAGCAAGCTGGAAATTTTAAAAAGTCAGGCAGGTTAGCATAAGGAGCCCCAGGGAACAAAAAGAAGATAAATGGTGGCTTCCTGTCCACATTTTCTTCTTTCACAGCAGCTAACAAAGTAAGCATTAGTTTTCTTTAGGGGCATTGCTTCAAATCTCACTTTAATATCATGTTTAAATGTTCCAGTAAAATTCTTAGTCTTTCAACAGTTCCCTCTCGTGATACCATATTACTGATGGATTTTGGCAGTGACAAATGACAAAGCATGCCTGTCTCTGAAACCATTCTCATTTGTATTCTTTCCACTTTCTTATCTGTCCCATTGGAATAAAAAATTAAAATTAAAAGATAATATTTCTGAGAATAATATTTAAGTAACATAAACTGTAGCAGTGTTTGCATGACATTAAATTCAGTACAAAGTACTTTCTGATTCCCCTGGGTAGAAAGATATATGGTTTAGCATAGCTGAAAGTGTTTTTGATTAAAACCATTTCTTTTTCTGAAAAAAAGTATTTTTTTAAGACAAAAATTGTTGCCTCGAAAATATGAAAACAGCTGATGAAGTTTTCATAAATTTTTTTGTTTGGTTTTACTGGTTTAGTGTTTTGAAACAAATGAAAAAATTGCAGTATTTTATATAGATAAAACTATAATACTGATTTAATGAAACTCTTAAGCAGGTTTCAGTCAAACTCTTCAGTAGAACATAAGAACACTCCTAATGGTTTGCTTGATTTACCAAGCAGAGGTGTGCTTTTGCTTTTGAAGTACTCACATGACATGTAAAGTAGCAAGAAATTACTCTTTTTAGAGGCTTAACTCAGAAACATGTATCAGAAGACTTTCCTTCTTTCCTGTAAGTTTAATTGCATACAAAATACTAGCAATGGTATTGATGCAGAAGAAATTGTACATTTCTTGCTCATTTTTCAAGACTAAAGCATTTTCTTATTTCACTTCATTCAAATATTTTCTCAAATTCCTTTCTGAGTAGCTTCTACCTGACTCACTGCTGTTCTTAACAAACTCTTTTCAGGCTCTTCTATTTCGTCTTTCTGTAATGTTGATGCCCTGCTAATGCCTACGTGATCACTCCTGATTGTCACAAAAATGCCTGTATTTGTGAACTGAGACCAGGCGTAAGTAGGACACTGGGCATGGCAAACTGCTTAGGAAAGATTAACCAAAAGCCTGGTTAAACAAAGAAGAACTGAGTGGTACTGTTGACACACCTGAAGGACAGGATGCCATCCAGAGGGACGTGGACAAGTTCAAGGAGTGGGCCCGTGGGAATACCATGCAGTTTAACAAGAGCAAGTGAAAGGTGCTGCACCTAGGTCAGGCTCAACACAGGCTGGGGCATGAACAGATTGAGATCAGCCCTACTGAGAAGGAGTGGAGAAGAAAAAGCTTCAGGGTGACCTAACTGCAGCCTTCCAGTACCTGAAGGGAGCCTACAAAAAAGATGGAGAGGGACATTTTACATGGGTATGTAGTGACAGGTCATAAACTGGGAGAGAGTAGCTTTAGATTAGATATTAGGAAGAAATTCTTTACCATGAGGGAGGTGAGGCACTGGAACAGGTTGCCCAGAGAAGTTGTGCATGCCCCATTCCTCGAAGTGTTCAAGGCCAGGTTGGATGGGTCTCTGAGCAACGCAGTCTAGTAAAGGTGTCCTTGGCAAGGCGGTTAGAACTGACCTTTGAGGTCCCTTCAAACCCAAGCCATTCTATGATGATTCTACAAAATGGGGTTTTTTTAAAGTGTGTGTGCAGAGTGATCAATAAAGAAAGCAAGAGCAAGAATGAAGATGGTCTTTCCAAGGATAAAATTCAAATAGAATCTGGAAGTACATGATGAGCTTTGGGCAGGACCTCATGGACAAGGGCTGGGAGCTGCACAAGGAGTTTAAGATTAATACATGTGTATGACAAATGTTTTCCAAGGCAAGGTGTTTTGGCACTGCAGAAGCCTTGAAAAAAAAATTAACAGAGCTTTAGGAGCATAGAGAGCTATACTTGCAGTAATTTACACTGTTGGAACACAGGCCTATGCTAGCAAAAATGAAGAGAGAATAGAATAGTTCAAGGTCATTGTGTGAGAAAAAATACACAGCACTGACTACCCACATTAGAGAACAGGGAATGGAAAAAAAAGTGGTGATATGGAGAAGAATTGAAAGTGCACAAGAGAGCTGTGAAATACAAGTGTTCATGCAGGGAACTGGATGTGGAGTAGGAGAGCCAGAAAGCCATTACCGATAGTTAAATCTTGTGATTTTGTTAGGTATGAAACAGGGAGTTTTAATGAAAAGCAGTGAAATATGGGAAAGGAGAAGATGTAATTACTAGCACTAGTTGCACTGTAACAAAAGACCTCAGATACTAGGGTGTCAAAGCTGGAGTGAAATATATTCTAGACTGGAAATCACTGTCACTGAGAGCAGACTGTGAAAAGGATGAAGGTGAAGAAGACATTTAAGTCAGCTGAGGAACATAAGTGGTGACTTCGTCAAGGACAGATCAGGGACACAGCAGATGAGATGTTAACAATAAGAGGTGAGGAAAAGATAAAGAAAGAAACTGCTGAATATAGTGAGCTTGTATTCTCTAGGAAAGGTCATTTTAGACAGAAATAATCTACTTTTTTTTTTTTTAAGTGATTTTCTAGATTCAAGAATCCTGACATTTTCTTTGATAAGGGTAGTTTAAGTGGAAAAGTATCCTTTCAACAGGTACATGTGTAAGAGAATAGAAGATTTCTATACATTTTATATGTTCCATTACAATTTTCTGTTATTTTATTATGAACAACAAAACACATATAGTCGAGACACCACCAAGAAAGAATGTTTGATTTCAAATATTTCCCAAAGAATGTAACTTAAGGGTCATGGAAATGCATTATGCAGAGGAATATGGAGGTCAAAAAGAAAACAAGACATCATCCTATCAACAGTAAGCTATATTAAACTGTGGAAAAGTCTTTTAAAGGAAGTACAGAAGTCCCATCCCTCAAGGCTTTAAAATTAGGTGGAATAAAACAGAAAACTACAGAGCATGATATAATCTTGCAGTGCTAGTGGATAATCAAATTGATCTCTTCCAGCTATAATTTTTACAATTCAGAATCCATGGCTTGTGTGTTTTTGTGCCTCAGCTCACTGTGCGAATACAGTGTTAGTGGGTTTGAAAGAGTGGTCAGCAGAAAAAGAGAAAAAGAGTTAATGAAAGCAAGAAAAAAAAGTGCCTCTCACTAGAGAGGTAACTGGCAGCACTAACAAATATCTCAGCGAGTCTGATTTCCCATGAGACTATCTCTGATAGCTAGACCCAGGCAGCCAAACCTGAATGGGAGGCAATAATAATTAGATTCTGATGAGTGAAGAACTCACAGGAGGACCAACTTTGCAGGAGCTAATGAAAGGAGAAGAAAATACCCATATTTTCCAAAATATCT
Source organism: Aleadryas rufinucha (assembly GCA_013397815.1). Lineage (NCBI taxonomy): Eukaryota > Metazoa > Chordata > Aves > Passeriformes > Aleadryas > Aleadryas rufinucha. The sequence continues at coordinate 624,388 of VZTH01008962.1, read as the reverse complement.
AGAAGGTAATTTTATTATGGAATAGTCTTTTAAGTGGTTAGATGCTCCTTGCTAACCTAAGGATGTGTATTTATGTAAGGAAAGACAGATGCAGAGAAAATGGCTGGCACCTTAACGAAACTGATCACAGCTGGGGGTGTAACTGTGTGTGTGCATTTCCAGTACAGTAAAATTCAGGGTGACCCATGGCTGTTACTCAAAGTCAGTATCAGACCATTTAATTTTCTGCTTCAGTTCCTTTCCTGTTCCTCTCTCCAACCTGAGTGTTATGACCATTCAGCATCTTCTCTTATGCTATTCTTCCTCCTCATCTGCTTTTGCTCTCAATGGTGTTTTAGGAGAATAAAGTCCCTCAGTGCAATATCCATCTTCTTGAACTGATCTGAACTTGGAGCAAGTGCTAATAGCTCCATAAGCATTTTCTGACCCATCTCCATGAACAAAACTTGAACCGCAGATGTGAATGTATTCACTGCTCAAAGTCACTGAACACTGAACAGGATTAATATTTGTGCTACTGGTGTGGTGTCTCTTTGTTTTAGAACTGAGTCACTGAATTAATCTTTAGAGAAACACCCACCCAACACCCATTTCAAGGGAGAAAAAAAATCAAGTTACTATTAATCTATCTTCCAGGAACTGGGGGTTTTTTGTTGGTTTGTTTGTTGGGTTTTTTTCTGGAAAGATGCTCATCCACTGAAATTAAAAGGTTCACTTGTTTAGGAACACACATTTTCAGTCCATGTAATTTCTTTTTTTACTTCTTTGCATCACTAAGCTTTTTTTTAACAATCACAAAAAAGTCGTATTTTATTCATACCTGCAAACTTCTCTCTGTCATATTTTAGTTCCTGAGTGTCAGTTTGTCTCCAGGCTCTGCCTGTGCATCCACAGGTATGGGTGCCACAATAATCAGCATTATTCCCGTAAGACACTGCTATGCTGCTGTACACATTACTGCTGCTGATGGAAGCAACAACTGGCTGATATTTCCATTGACCCAGGAAGGGTGGCTTTTCCCTCCAGGAAGCAGAGATCATAGATTTGAGCAGTGAAGGTAATTCATAATGTTAAGAAGATGATAAAATTGTTACTGCAATATGTGGAATATATTTTAAATTAAAATATTGCCTTCACCAACTGAATATCCTTTAGTTTATCAAGTAAAACTATTTGTGTAGTTTCTTAACACTGTATTGCATGAGATCAGTACCAGGAAGGTTGATAAATTAGTTGCATGCATGATAGTTGCAGTAACAGATTTGCAATTCTGGAAAATAAGGCTCTACACTAATACTTAAAGTGGCATTTCTGTGCCATTTTGGTGATGGAATATTTCTCATGTAACAGAAACCATGTATTGCAATGTGTCAACACGCTGACTCCAAACATTAAAGTGAACTTTTATCACAAGTTCACACAAACAAGGTTGAATCATGTGTTGTGGCATCTGAGTCACAGTCACCTTACAACCTCCTGCACTGCTGACCATATTCCTGCCTGCTTATGCTCTTCCTTTCTTTCACAATACCCATTTTCTAGTATTCAAGTGCAGAGAATCCAGTCTCTTGATAGATTAACTAGCTACCAGCCCTTAATATTATATTCCTACTGTAGAGGGTACTAAATCAACCAGTACTTCCCACTATCCTTGAAAACTGAATTGGGCTGGTACCCTGTGTTTTTATGGGCTGGTTCTGAAATCTTTTTACTGGATCCCCCAAAATAACCCTTCTGCTATGTTTCAAATCTAGTTTATCCTCCTTCCCCGTACAAGCTTTGCTGCCCATCTTACCCTCTATATGATTTGATGCAGACTTCCAGCTCTTACTGAAACTCACACACTGTCAACACTTGCTCTGGTAAGTCCACAAATAAGACAGGTTGCTTTGTTTCTTTATTTTGAAGTTGAACCCTATTCAAAAGCTTCTGTGATGTACAGAATGCAGCATCAGGTCTTAAAAATCTGATTTCACTTGTGAGTTATTTTATTTACACACAAATAGTGAGGTAACAAAATGTCAGACATCATTCACACCTGTAGGATAAAATACTTTTTATAGCCTTATACAACCTCACACTAAAATCTGTATAATTTATGATGCATTTACAGCATTGTAAAGGCCACATTTGTTCTTCATATGTCATAATTCTCATTTCTTGGCTTCCAGTAGTGTGAAGGGATTTATTGTGTCATCTCAAGTGTACTTTCCTAGGAAGAAGGAACCGTTTAGGCCACTAGATTTACCATTTACATCTGTCCTGTGTGGAGCTGCTATACAAACTGTGATATCACATTGGGATCGATAGGATACTACAACAAGCTGCTATTTCTATATGGTAAAAGCATTGTCACTGTCTTTACTATAAATTTACCTTAAAAACATAAAACTTGATTTAGATCTTGGAGTGGCCAGGTGTAGGTCAACAGAAACACAGAAATGAAGCACAGGAAAGCTTCATTTAGAAAGGTTAATTGAGCTCTTTTTCTGGGTAGGAGAGAACATATTTTGATCCATATTTTTTTCATGTGGTTGGATGTTCAAGTTTTCCCATTGGGATTTAAGAACTTTCTCCCAGGCAATCTTTACAGTCATATTGAATACTAGCTTTTAAATGGAATAGTCTTATTTCAAGGTTCTTAGCAAGATTAGTCATGAAAAAACCCAAGAACTTTGGAAATATCCCTCATCAGAATTTGTTGTGTCATTGTACAAGTGCCTGAAGCAGGAAATAAACGCTTGATGTGAGAAAACTCTTTTAAACAGTTTGAGAGTGCTAATAATTATTTTGCATATAATTTATACAACAGGATTGGATTCATGCCATCAAAACGTAGACATCTAAAATTTAAGGATGGAATTCAGATGCAAATGTATGAATGATTAAATGTCCTAGAATATCTTCCCTGATCTCCAGCTGTGCAAGTCTCATTTATCCTGGGGCAGTTCTGGTGTCAGTACTTACATATCTTCAGGTAGCTGAATAGCACCTCCAAGTCTGTAGCCTGAAAAAGTCCTCTAGGTTCTCTCTGCCATCAGTGATGAAGGAAAAAAGCGTCCAAGGAGTTATTTACTTCAACAGCCTTTAATGTTTTAACATTTACTGTCCTCTGAACATACTTACCTGTTCATGTATCAGAGGGAGTTTAAACAAGAAATTAAATTAGATACTTAACAAAAGGTAGCTAGGATAAGACTCAGCCTGAGATTAACACACCCGGTACTCATTTTTTCATGACTATACACTGGAGAGAAAGACTCAAGAATCCTTCTTACCTGCTAAGAGGATCATTTGCAGTCATGTTACATTCACAACTGTATAGAGGAGACTGCCAGTCTAAGACTGGCAGTACTTTTCCAAAGAGGAACCCTCCCAAACCACATAAGAATTATTTAAAAGTTTAGCCTAATGTTCAGTGTTCCCCATGTACATACATGAATGACTATATTATTCTCTCCAAAAAGGGTTTACAGATTTTCTCAGAAATCTTATCAAATTCTAAGGGCATTTTTTCTGTCTGGTTTAGGTATTTCCTAAACAGTTACTTATACAATGAGGATGTCGCTTTGAACCCCCACCAGTATAAGAATTACAACTACTTACAAAGCTTAGCTATAAACAGTTTCTTTCAATGAGTTAATATTTCAGTAGTATTTATCTCAAATAGCTGCAATGTCAAAACCAGACAATATTAGGTGTGAGAGATTTGGGTCTTGGATATTTGGTCCCCATTTATAAGAGGCAATTGGAAGGAAGGCACAAATCAAATGGCAGCAAACTTAACTCTTGACATGTCTGCAAAGTGCTACATGACGAGACCAGAGTATTAAGACTACTGGAATTTTCACTTTAATGATACAGAAAATGTTTTGGTTTTGCCTCTACAAGGCAACTGGAAGAAGAGTTTACAGGTGGTGACGAGCTTGTAAATTCATAATGTACTAGAAATATCACAATTAATTCAATTTTTTTTTATGACGTACTTTCCAAGTAAAGTGCTAAATTAAATGGGCCCCAAAAGTGCAGTAGAGTTAGTAATGTCATTTATACCAGAAAAGAGGAACGTAAATCTTGTAGCAGTTTACAGATGTTTTTATTTAATACCACTGATCCAAAAGATCTGACAAGATGAGGCCACCCCAGTGTTCTCCGATGGCAAAGACCCTAGGGCTTCAACACTTTGCAACAAGTAGGAAATCCTTATTAATCCCTTTAGCATTTGTTGTAATGACATTAATCATGATGAACTGTTCCAGTATTAATTCGAATGTCATAGATAATTCTGCAAGAATCCCACTGAAATTTGAACAGAGCAAACCTCATCTAATTGGAGTAGGAAACACAAAATAACTCAGTGCTCCAGTTTTACTGAAAATAACTAATCACATCTCCTTTCTAAAGCCTAGCCAAGCTAAGTGAATTTGTTAGCCCTTGAAATAACATTGATTATATTTAGCTTATTTGTGGAAGTCACACTTATGTGGGCTATATTTTGCCTTTCAGTTCAGCATCTGGCAATGGATTCTATGAAATAAAGTATTTAAACATTAGTTCAGACTTGTTATTTTTTACACCAGAATTTATGTCATCATGCACTGTATTTACTGCATGTGTAATATGCCTAATGTGTACTCGAAAACAATTCCACAAAGCCTGTTTACACTATTGAATCTCTGCATGGGAGTACTTCAACTCTGCTTTTGAGGAGAACTCTGCAGAACCTTAGGGATAGCTCCCATCTTATTTTGTGGGTGGGTGAATTTGTTTGTTTGGCTTTTTTTTTAATTGGAAAACATGGTAAAGAAACCTTTCAATGTATTATATACACAGAAAGATTACGTACCTCTAGGGTACTCACAGCAAAGAATTCAAAAGTTTCATTTTGAAATACACGCGCTCACTCCAGGGCACCTTCTAATAGTAAGATATTCAGTCTAAACCTTAATTGAGCTATCGGTGGGTAGAGGTGAGAGAAATAGGTAATCATCCCTTTGTTTCTGTTTAGTAACAAGCTGACAGCTTTGCCAAGGAAAGAGAACCATGGCAGCCAACCAAGAGTAATGAGTCTTGTTCCGGAGAACGGGAATCCTTCAGTGAGAAAGAAACAAGGGAAGATTTGTTCTTACTTAACACTCAGGGCACAATATAGCCTTTATAGCTTGATTGTGAACTGCTGGCCTCAAATCAAAACATTGTCATTTGCTTCAGTAGATGCAGATCAGATCACTAATTGGGTATAGAGACTGGAGTAGACCAGAACTCTTTCTTGCAAGAGAAAATCACTAAAATGTGTTTGTTTTGTAACATAAGAGCTTGTATTCTGGTATTTGAAAATAGCACTTAATGGGTTCTGAACATTTTAGTAGGGCATTTAACGTAATAAATTTGCTTTTTATTCATATAACAAGAAAAGAATGTTAGGCTAATGATTAGGTTCAATGGGTTTTCCACTCTACTGTCAACTTTGCTTGTAATCTTGGGTGAACAATTTATGACTACATGCTTTGAGATATTTAATGCATTACAGTGCAGAGCATAAGGGTTTATCACCGGGGATTTTACTGTTGCAGACAGGAGGGTGCCCCACACATAACTATTGTGGAATAGCTCTTTGGAAACTAACTAAATGAGGTTGCAGAAAGAACAGGAAAAAATTCATGAAAAAGAGATGGGAATTATATCTATAAGTGGGGATCTGATCATACTCAGGTTCTCTGGCAAGAAAGTAATCTCTGTACTTCAGTAAATTCTGATATGATCCTCACACTGGCATTAGGAGAATCAGTCTTCATTTCTCTCAAAAAGAGGAAAGACAGACTGACTCATGAAAAAGGAAGATTTACTCAAGCCTTAGTGTTTAATTTGTCAGCCAGCACCCCAGGAAAGCTGAGACTCTTGTGCCCAACCAGTCTGTGAGCATCCCATTAGAGGGACCCTTCCCTGAGCAGTCCTATTTCATTGGAGGGTTGTTCAACTGACTTATTCAGGGAAATACATCAACAGCATGAGGGAGACCCCTCAGTGAGTCTTCCTCTTTATCTGAGTGTGTTCCCTGCTGCCAGCAACTACCAGCACCCATAAAGGACTCACACTAACACTTTATGTAATGCCACTCTTTATTAATATAAAATTGTGACAGGTTAAGGTTTGAGGATTGTCTGTGATAGTATCTGACTGGAAAAACATATTCAAAGACATATATAGACAAGCTCTAATCCCCAATAAAAGTATTTTTACTTTTAAGAGTGGATAGAGTGTAGTTCTTACACAACATCCATCCCTATGGGGGAGAAGACAGGTTCGGCCTGTCAACTGATCCATGCAGTTACAATGGAGTCTTCCCTAACTTTTCCCTCCTTCTCAACTTAACTTTTTAATATTTCTTTATGTATAGGTGGAGCTCGAGTGACTCTAGCCATACACACCTCTGTTACTGACTGGTGTAAAATTCTCTCACTTTGTTTTCAAAGATACAGTCAAAAACCTGTGGAGCACATGCCCAGGGAGGGGTGGTCACCCTTGGACTTGGGTAACTTAGGGATGGAAGTGTGCGTTAGCATTACAATTGGGCTGTAATGAGCCGAGGAGAGAGATTTCACCACAGCTGTTGGCTCAGCAGCAGGACATATTCCCCTCTCTCCCCTCGCTGACAGGTGTTACACAGTTTCTCAGCTGCAAGGTACCATCGAGCTCTCCTCCCTGCAAGGATTTCAACAGAGCCTGGCCGCGGTGTCTCCGTTCTGCTCCCCCCTCCGTTCCACTCCCCCCTCCGTTCCATCCCCCTCAGCAGGTGCTGTGGTTGCAGACTGTGGGTGTGAGAAATCACCATGGAATACGTTTTGAGCATGCCAACCACATTCCATCCAGCAAGTAGCAACTGTATTTTACCCCATAATTTCCGTACCATTATAACCTCTGTTAAGATGTGAATAAAACTTCTCAGTTTCCCCTGATTTTACCCCAGCCATCTTTCCACACAAGCCATAGTAATCAGGGAAGCCTTTTCACTTGAGACAGAGTTAGAACATTGATCTGAGGCATAGAGAGCTCATATTTATATTCCTGCTCTCCTTGCTTCAGCACAAGAAAAGGCTGCCCTTCCTTGAGTGAGGAAACTGGACCAGACACCAATGTAATGCACTGTCTTCTCTGAATTACTGCCAAGCTACCCTGCAAGAGCTATTCCGTTTTCCACTCAAAATTAAATGTTCTTTAAGTCAGTGGAAAAGACTGATTATAAAGGCCTCTTTTTTTCATATTATGTGGGATATGGGAAAATTAGGTACCTGTCTTTGCTGCTCGGTTATTTATACAATGCATACAACCTCCTATAGAGGAAGATAGAGAGAACCGCACACAAATATTCCATAATTACTGGGCAGGACCAATGTCTATGCTCTGAGAAACTCTCTTTCTTCCTTTAAACCAAGCTCAGAAAATTAGTCTAGCTCCTTAAAATCTTGCAAGCAGTATGCAGGAATACATTTAACTTAATGTGCTTCATGATTTCAGATTTGCTGAATTTGTTAATCTGAATGTCCAGAAAAAGACCCATTTCTGAGATATTTTAGACTTGTCTTACTTTTGCATTATTAAAGGTAATATCATCAAATTTCCTTGATTTTATTTTTTTAGAGATTAAAGGACTGTTGTGTCTGACTTCCAAGAACTGCATCTCTGTCTTAAACACTTTGGTGGAGGCATAGTTCTGTTTTCCAACAGAATGGCTGTTAGCTATTCGTATAGCTTCTAGGAAGCCTGGAGAAATTAAAAAAAAAAAAAAACACAACTCAAAAACAAACAAACAAAAAACCCAAGCAAGCAAACAAACAAAGAAACAAAACCAACAAAAACTAAACTACAACAATAAATGTATAGAAAAAAAAAATTCCAATAAAGTAGCTTTCCTTCCTTTATATCGGAAGAAAACTATTGTTAGGATGAAGAATGACAGAATCTTTCAGCCTAAAGAGACCCCCCCCATTTCTGTAGCACCAGCTATGACATGAAACCACGGATGTATTATAAGTCCTACTTATTTGTAGGATTTGTATTATAAGTCCTACTTTACACTCATACATCCAATATTATGGTTTCTCAAGTAAACTAGTGGATTTTAGAGCATTAGAAATAAAACAAGTGTAAGCTTATGGGGGTAATTAATTACAGGGTAATTTTGTAGTTCTCTTCATAAAGGTACTCACATGGATATAAACCAGGCACCTAATGAGAGAGAAGTGAAGAGCCTGCTCAAGTGACTTAGTATCACTCGAAGATACAGAACTTCCAGGCTCTGGGCATCCAGTTGAAATCTCTTCCATTCCTCCACAAAATTTTCTTGTCCAGGCTTTGTCTCATGCTTTCACCTCTGTCCCATCCTCTTCCCTTATGTAACTGTCCCATTAAATCTTTCTTTGATCCTTTTGTCTTCAATATTCATGGTATGGAAAATTTCAGATAAAACACTTAATGCAACACAATCTTTACACAACTTAACATGTAACATCAACAGTGCTTCAAATCTCATGTGTAAAATATATGCTTTCAAAGATTTGAATAAGAAAAATTGCAGAAAGGCCAGTTCGATTTCAGTCTGCTTCTCATTTATTAGGAAAGATTTTCCTGCCTTTTTTCCATAGTTGATCAGTCTGGTGCAGAGCTGCTGAGGAGTGCTGGCAGGTATAAATTTGGCCTGTTAATGCTGTATCATCACTGATATCTTCTGCTACTTCAGGTTGTCATGTAAACACTCACCTGAGTTTTCAGGTGCCCACTGCTCAGTACTTCTGTCCTGATTTACAAAACTGTCAATCTCCCACAGTTCATTCTGTCTTCTCATTGTTAATGGCAGTAGTAGCAGTGCAGTAGGAATCACTTCACAATCATCAGATGAAAAGCTCTTGGGAGCCTACTTCTCATTTGCAGTAAGAGCCTTTACATTGCTGTGGAAATATGAGGGAGATTTATTGTGGGTGTAAATGACATTTTTGCTTAACTGCAAATCTCTTATTCATTATCAGTGTCTTGGATAAATGAAAAATATTTGTACATGTAGAACAACACCTCTTTTTATTAGTGCACAGTGTCCTTTGCATAATTGTATTATTCCTATTGAATAACCTTTCTCAGTTCATTTCTTGTTCATGGAGAAAGCCTGTGATAATCATGGATCATAGGCATAATGACATCTTCAACAGAATTATTAAAGCAACCACATTCCTCAGGATGATTCTTTCTTCTTCCCTCTCTCATCATGAAGCATATTGAGTAGGAGTAATTTCCACTTAGTTCATACAACTGAAAATCTAGGTGACTGGATTGCCTTTCTTCCTCACCAATCCACAGAAAGGAGAGGGGTAATTCCAAAAGGAGATATGTTGATATCCAAAATGCAGAGGACATTCCTCTGCCTGTTTTAAGCCGTGTGACCCCCCTGGACAGGGTGTATTTTGACCTCTATCCATGGAGGAAGCTGCCTACTCTTTGGGAAACTTTTGAATCTAAGATGGTTTGAACTGAATGTTAGAGCAGTTTGTAGTGATGTTCCAGAGTGAAAAATCTAGAGATTTTAGGATTGTTTACGTAGTGAATAGACGGCAGCTAAAAAAGCCAAAATGGAGGACAGTTGTTGTTTTCCATGCTTTTTTTCTCCTTCTTCTACACCTCTATATTCTGCAGCAAAGTGATTTAGACTGATTGGACAGAAATATCCGCATTTCCTCCAGATATTCAAGCTGAGGTTATGTATTGGTAGAGAAAAGAAAATATGTTTCGTTTCAAACTTCTATTGGAGGATTTGCCTTTAAAAAGGGCAAGAATTTGAGATAAGCCCTCTTTTCCGCGCCTTTCTTGAACTGCTAACAGGGTGCCACACTAGGCACTCCGTCTCTCTGATAATGCTAATTAAAACAACTATCTGAAGCAAGAAATTCAGAGACTCCGCTCGTCTTTTCACTTTCTGGCCAGGACTTTCGGCCTCCCCCAGCTTGGAGGAGGCCCTCTCTCATATCGCCATCAGCGATAGAGATTCATCTGATTGTGTTAAGATAGTTGGGATAAATTGCTTCCTAGAAATTTCTAGCCTAGATAACTAGATGAAACAGCTTCTTACATTTAACAGCAAAGGTTATTGATCTGCCACTCACACAATATGAACAAAAAGGTATTTTTGGAGGAAGACAGGGACAACATTCTTTTCTATATTTTTACAGATTTAATGAACTAGCTTAAGGGAAAAAATGACAATTTTTTCTTAAAAACGTTGAGAAATACTGTTCTTTGCTTTACAAGGAAACACAGCCATTTTCCTATGCAACCAAGGTTCTGTGTCAAAGGCATTGACTGTAAAGACAGGTACCTTGTGAGTGAAACTAGTTGTAGCCTTTACCAAGAAAAGCTTCAGTTTGAACACTGTGAGACTGAAAGTTTACAAATCCTTTGATTAGAAGGAAAGAAATTACAATAATAAAAAAATTACCTTCTTCCTCATTCCATGAAATAGAAAAGATGGAAAAGATTAAAACTGACAAGTATAAAATCTTTAAATACCAAAAAGAATTCTATCAGAGAATTTCCTTACATAGATTACACAGTGACAGATATAAATGGAAATTGAAGAACAACACATCAGAACAAACCATTTTTCATGCAGAAAATGTATGAAGGAAGATTGCTGCTGCCAGCATACTGACTTGACTAAAGAAGCAAATTCCACTCTAAATCAGGAACAGTGATATGTTTGTATAATTTTGATAAGCTACCTACTCAGAGACCAGGCTGAGCATCTAAATGAAAAAGAGTTTCTCAAAAAAGTTTACTATCTGGCAAACAAACCTAGGAATTTCATCACCTTCCATGAGTCTAGAACACTTTTAGAAAATAATGCTGTTTTCAAGTTAATATACTTTATAGAAGCCTTACAGATTCTTTCTCTGAGTCTAAGCTTTAAGAAATTTATTTTCCACTCTGTTGGTTACAGACAGTTCAACAGGCAAAAATAGAAAAAAATTATAGATACATCAAAAAGAACTTTTATAAAACAGCAGCTGCTCGTGACTGCTCTGCCCATGTTATTCATTACAAATATGGCTGAATGGCATTTTGTTATTTCATATTTAACAGTTTGACAAAAGCAATCATAGGAACTCGGAAACATAATGCATCAGAGCTGGGGATGCTATGAAGTTGGAATTTCCTATAATAAGAGCTTCTGAGATTCTACCAGGACTTGAGAAAGTCTGCTTCATAATCATTTTATCATTTCCTGTGAAACAAGATCTAAGCACATATTACATTTCTCACCGACTCAGTAAACCATTTTGTACTCCATTGATAAGCAAGAGTATAACTCAAGGCAGTTTCAAAGTAGTGGACCATGTCCTACAACTGTCGTTTTGCAGTCCTTCAGTACCTTAAGCCTGTCACTTTATTGATTTCATTCTTTTAAAATAAAGCACTATTAAGGAACAGAATGAGTAATCAGTAACACATAATTTACAAGGGGGATAAAACAGTGCATTGTAATTTATGCATATTTTCTGTTTGCAGCAGTAGATATATACCTTCTTACATGGAAAATATTTTTAAATGCAGTTCTGTACACTCTGTCCTGTACAATGCACACCTGAAACAGAAGTGCTTAATAGTTTATGTTACAATTCACAAAGCAATTTATTTTGCATATGAAATGCTATGTGCAATCATCCAAAGACTGTGCTTCTAATGAATTCATTTTTTTATCATGATCATAGCAAAATCAGGGGAAGAGTAAAGGAAGGAGAAGGGAATATTCACATTGTTAATTTCAGACAATTAGAAACATGGGAAATGATGAACCTGTATTCTATAAGCAGTCAGTGGGGAGTGATAGGAGGCCTGATGTTAGGCAGTGTTGGACAGTTCGACTGTTCATGCTCTATGGACTCTCAATGCCCTTTGCAATTCTGTAAGGAGGAGTTGCTTCCAAGTTTGTGAAATATTAAATAGAAGTGCTTATTCAGTCTTGCTTTGCATATGCACTTTGGTGGAAAATCAAGACTATATTTCAATTGTAAAGTATTTCCACAGAAACTGGAAATAAAAAAATTAATTTAGTAATTTTCTTTAAGGATCTCCAGACCTTTTGATACCAGATAGCATAATGGCTGAGTGACCTTTAATATGTACTCTCTTAGCACCTCGACTGCTTGATCCACATTGCCATACAGAATGCTTGGCATTCTGCAGGAAACATGATTTCTTGCTTGTTCCATTTCTTTGGGTTTTTTCCACACTATCAACAACTGGGAAATTATCATCAGTCTTAAGACAAATCCTTAACAATCACTGGCTAAGAAAATAAAATTTATTTCTTGTTCTCTTTTTCATCCCTCTCTCTTTTGGAGGGATGGTTGACTCCTCATACTCACAGCATCAGATGTTCATGCCATAACAGGGTGAGCAGATACTGTATAGATGATTTTCACCCTCTTAGGACCAGTAGCAGCATCATCTAGTGGGGAATGACTGCATGCTTTTCAGGAATGATGTGGGGTGGAATAAGAGATTTGAAACACTTGAGGAAACAATAGTATGTGGAAGAAAGATCTGGCTGCACAATGAGCAGTGGAGAGAAAACTTGAATAAAATTAATAATAAAAGACTGAATGGAAATAAAGGAGAATCAGGAAAGAGAATGAAGACAAACACTGTTAAAGAAATTAATTATAGAAAATTCTAAGAAGATAGTGAGATTTGTTTCCATGTTTCCACTTCCAGATTTTTTTTTCTGATTATCAAGAGACATAAAATATCTGCTAAGTGATAAATTTCTAGGGTTCTCTGTTCATTGAAGATGAGCTAGAGTCAAGATATTGCATCCAAACAAAAGCCCAGATTACAAAATTGTTCAGTGTAACTCATCTGACCTACCTGAATAGATCAGTATATTGGATACAGTCATTTCATAACCCAGTGGGATTTTCAACTTTGCTTTAGGCCTTGAAAATCTCACAAAGCTTCCATGATACCTTTAAATCCCTAAGTATTTCAGAAGAAATAAACACTGTTTCTGCCTTTGACAGCTATATGCTACCGAAATTATTCTTCTTTTGATGTAACTACTGCTTAGTCAGTTCTATTTCTTAAGCAAAAGTTGAGCTTTCCAATGCTCTTCTCAGACATAATGTCATTCTATAACATCTTGAGAGTAACCTGTTCTATTTACAAGTCATTGACACTATGACTTAACAAATAAGGCACTTCAGTTCTGTCATGTTATTCTGTTTTTCAAAACACAGAGAAGTGTCTTAATTTTAAATTCCTTACACTAGAACTTCAGCTGACAGAATTCAGGTGGGGACTCCACTGAACAGTCACTAATTTCTGCTACCTCAGGATCCCAAGCAGATGTCTTTTAGATGTTTAAATCCACTCAGTGCCGTTACTTTAATAAAACCTAGCTTTGACTCGTCCATAAAGTTCAGTGAATTGCAAAAATTAATTCATTTTAGGAGCTATTACAGTGTATAGCAAAATCATTTATAACAAACTACTATATCAAATATATCTATATTTAAATATAAAGACACACTAGACAAGCACACAGATACATGCAAACACATGCATATATATAAAAATCACAAAAATTTCCTCTGAAAATAGCACATACATATACACACTACCATTTAGTCTCTTTTGGATGAATTATTGTTTAGAAGGCTGATCTATTGCATAAAATTTCTCTTATTTCTGATTACAAGGCCTATTAAATGGCTTCTAGATGAGTGAAAGAGAGATATATGTCAAAAAGAAAAGCTTGGCATTCATTTTTCTTGCTTGTATGTGGTTGCCAGGTTCAAACTAGGTGAAGTGTGTTTTAAATAGTTTGCCTTAAGCATTAGCATATGAGCTGGCATGAAAGATTACCATCCAAAAGGAAAATCCATTTATTACTAGCCCTGGTAGTATTTGTCACTTTATTCACTTGGGTAGCAAATATGTCACCCAGACTTTCGTGTGGAATTAAACCATTGTGCAACCTGTCAATAACAAGAATATTTTTAGCAACTCTGACAGGTATCTGGTACTCCTGTGTCTACACATTCTTAGTCACAATTCCCTTAACAGGTATTTTGAAAATAATCCCTTGGTACCCTTCTATCAGACCTTCTTGCTGCTTGATGGACAAACACTTCTAGAGAGTGAGAGTTGCACACCTCTCTACTGTCCCTGTTATGCCACTACAGCATGATAGCAAATTGCTGCAGCAAATTGTTACAATAACTTGCCATAAAGAAGAGCACTCTGCAGTAATCTACTTGTACAGTGACAAACTGTACTGTACTGTGCTGTGTGGTTCATTCCATATCTGAAAGAAAATGGTGAAACTTTCTGCTCAAATGTAATTGATGGAAGAGGGTTTTCTGTCATCATGATGGCAGAGGACCTACAGATTCAATAACTGCCTAAATTTTGTATTTAGGTAATACAAGTGAAGGGAAAATATGCATGTGATATTCACTTCTGTATTTCTTTTTCCAACAGTACTATTTTGAATTTCTCAGTGTTAATAGTGCAAATCAATGAAACTTCAGTTTTTATGAGTTAAAAGATAAAAACAAAAACAAAAACAAAAGCAAAAACAAAAACAAAACAAAAAAAAAATTAATCTTTTAAAAACTGGACCAAGTAAAGCCAGAAACATTATGTTAAAAACTAAAACTTTTTTAATGAAAAAAATACTTGAAAAGTAATTTACACCTCACCATTTTTTCAGATGCATATTTCGTAAAGAAAATTTCTTTTATATTGACCATTACCTTCAGGCAACATGAGGTGAAATTTAACATTTGCTTCTCTTATCCACCTGCCAGAGCATCCTCAAGTTTTGGCTGAGACTCTAGAGAGGTATACCCATACTGCACCTTGTGATTTGGGAAATATATGCCACAGAGATGATGTGTACAGCAGCTTTCATGTATTCCTATTGCAATGTCACCTGACAAGTGCTGAGCAGGCAGAACAGTCAAAAATACATCTCAGAATAGCTTTCCACATGTCCTAAATTGAGGGTAAAAAACAGGAGTTCAAGCTGCCTACAAAGCAAGCATGTAGGTCTTTTGGGAACTAAGGGTTTCAGGACACTCTTGGGATCTGAGAATCCCAATAAGTGACAAATTAGAGAGCAGAGAAGCTTGAAACAGTCCCAAGCAAATACTTAAGTCTTAACGAAGACCCAAAATAGGAGACAGAAAGGCACACACCGATCATAGACTGCAGAGAGAGCTGCCAAAGGAAGGGGGCAAAGATCTTAGGAACCTCTCAGCAGGGACTTATTGAGTAAATACCTTGGTGTCCTCAAGACAAAAAGAACTGAGCTAAAGTTAAAGGTCTCTAATTTTAGTAATATCCTAAGGCTAGAAGTGTCAATGTCACCTAATGATCCGGAAACACTGACATGGATACGTGAGTGTTACCTTTCACAGAGGATCAGAGCAATTAGTACAGTGCCTACATCAAATTCAGAACACTGGAAAATCAAAGTTGCCTCTGGACTTCAGGCAATTTTAAAAGTGCATTACAGATCTCTTCTCAGTGACCTTCAATCAGAAGGGTTACAACAGCATTTGAGGTTTAAGACCCTGGGTGTCAATTGATGCACATAGATTTGCAACCTTTACAAAGCTCAGCTTTTTGGGGAAGAAAATACAGTGCTTCTTTTCCCTTCTATCCTCAAGTTCTGTAGCACTTCAAATAAACTGATGAAGTATGAAATACCACAACACTCATACAAGATAGGGATACAGTATCTCTTGTCTGTCATGCCAGAATTTCTACTACAAGGGTGTGAGAAATGCAGTCTGTAAAGAGATTGTTGACTACTTCCTCAAGCTAGCTGGCCTTGCTAAAGCAGTACAGAGTTCAGGGCAGGCTAACATGTAATGTTTAGCCCAGCTTTGCAGAAGGATTTTGCAGCCCACAGTACATTCCAGGCTGTTGCCAACATGCTGCTGCCAGTAAAATGAGAAAGTTACAGCAACATGACCTGTACCCACACCTTGATCTATGATGCTGCAGGTGCATCACGGGGCCCCCAGACTCAAAACCTGGTGTCAGAAATGTCAATAGCCTTTTTTACTTCAGAGGCCATTTTTGATGGCTTAAGATTTCACCATCAGAATCCAAATCAAACTGACTTCAAGGAGACTAAAGTTCCTACAGATGGTTCTTAGCTTTTGATGTGTATAAGTTCATCTGCAGAACCTCAGCCAGTCACTTCAATCAATACTGTGTGTCCAGTGAGCAAAAGGAATTGGCTTCTTCCCATGCCTGTTTAATGGGCCAAAAAAAAAAAAAAAAAAAAAAAAAAAAGAGTCCTGAGGTTATCAGTTTAGCCTTACAAAACCATTTAAATGGTCAAGTTGAGTGAAATTAATTCTGACAGGTACAGGTGCTTAAGGAGGATTTAAAGCATATATGTGTGCAACAAGCAGATTGTTCAAAACCAGTGTCTCATACATCTCAGACATGAGCATTTTTGGGACAAGAATGAGAGACACCTGAAGAAATAGCTATGTCTCAGGGAAGTCAGTCTATTCAGCCTGCACTGATGAAAAAGAAAAAGGGTTGACGGTCTCATGTTACCAGGAAGCTCCTCATTAACCTCAGCAGGCTTCACAAGTTGCACTGGCCAAGGCAATCATCTCCAGAAGCCACCTTTTCAGTGCACGGAAATTTCTGAAAAAGAGGCACGTAGGCACTTATCTCTTCCTGCATCTTACAGACCATCATGGTTTGAATGGGAACAGACACATCAGCAAAATAAGTTTTTCAATTCATAAAGTTTCTTTTGCATATTTAGCTTTTGGCACTTAAATCACTTTTGAACATGGATATTAACTCATGAGTAACACTGATCCTTTAGAAATCCAGATGTTTTTAAGGACTGTACTTAGAGTGAGAAGGAAGTACGGTAGGCTAGATATGTGAAGCATTCAGTATCTTCTGTATTCATAAGTATTATAAGCTGTATAATATCCATATAAACTGATGAGGCATGTATACACGAGGAATACCTGTGCTTGCAAGATGAAGGTGACATTTTCTAAACTAAAATACTGTAATAAATTAGTGTTCCCAGAATTTATAAAATTACTTCCAAATGGAGAATGGGCATCTCCTGTCAAGATATTGGCCTTGATCAAGGAAACAGTAGGTTTATGTGCTGTGCTTGTGACTAACTACACTGTGGTAAGCAGGCATAATACCATCAGAAAATTAGATCTTGACATTTCCCCTTCAAAACAGACCCGATTATTTTCTCTGATGGATTTGTAGCTAAGTGCTCAGTACACTGCTGAATCATGCCCAGCCTGGGATTTAATTTTGAGTAGATTATGAATAACTGTTACTAACGCCCCCCCTGTCCTATATAATATCCCACTTGAGGTTTGGACACAGGATCTTTTTTCAGGTATGAAAAAACTGACAAAGTCTACCCATAAATCAAACCATTTTTTCATGTATGCCAGTGTTTCTGTCTTTTGCCTCACTTTCATTTGGGAGAGGTCAGAGGTTCCAACGTAAATGTGCTTTTCTGTCTACAACTGCTCTTAAACTATAGGCACAGGCTTGATTTAATTTGTTTGTTAGTGCTGCCTTGTAGCTCCATAAATGTTAAAATCTGACCATATTTTTATTGCGAACACAGGCAGTAAATTGACACACTAACAAACAGCTTTGAATAAACATTTTGCAATGCTTATTTGCCTTTTCAAACTCTGAAGATATATTATCTGGCTGTAAAATATTAGAAGAATAACAGCACTGGACATAGCACAGGTCCTTTAGAAAGAAAACCATATAAGCAACAACCAAAAAATGGAATTAAAAAGTAGATGATTCCTAATTCATTTTAACAGATTAAGAGTATCTAGAGTATTTCTTAGAAAACCCCAACAATTGCAGAGTGACTTTCACACAAAGCAACTTCTTTGGTCAATAAAGGTTAGGATATCATTATCAGAAGACATTTTGCTAAAGTACTAAATAACATCATTTTCTGAAATTTGGGTTCAGTTACTGCATGGTGATATTTACTCATTCCTAAAGCATCCATGCAAATATCCACTCCATCTCTGAACACCAAAAATGTGTGCGTGGGTGTGGCTACTCTGAGAATTATGGGCACAAAGCAAAATGCATATTCATGCTCAGATCTACTGCTTACTTTAGTAATACTGGTTATTTTTATGTGGACCAAGTTTTCATTTTCACAAATTACACTCCAAGATATCACCCAATGAAAAGGGTTTAACATGGTATTTGGACAATACAGGAGGCATGTTAAAGTAATCTGCCCAGGAAAGAAGATATGGTTATGACTAGTAAAATTTTTTATCACTTTATTTCAACATCCATGTTGTTTTCATAGAAGATCTGATATATATGAACCCTAAAATTTAATTCCACTTTCATAATTTCGAAAACCATGACTATCTATCCATCTTCTATGTCCTTCTGGAATTGCTAAAAAATATTCCAGGTTATTCTTGCAGTTTACCAGGACCTCTTTTTCACTTTATGATTTAGTAGGGAACAGAAATGTCACAGAGTGGGAAAACAAAAACAAACGGACAACAAAAAAACCTCCAATCTTCTAATAACATAATTTAGGATTTTATTGAGAAAGTATTGCCAAAAGGCTGTGTCACCCTTTTCCATTATTACGGAGGTGTAATACAAAAATATAAGAATACAGTGTTCATGCAAAGATCAGGAAAAGCAATTGGAAAATGAAACAGTGACAAAAACAGCAGCAGCAGCCAAATAAACCAGAAATGCTAGCCAAATAAAGTAGAGTCAGGTGCAATGATTTCACTTTGCAAATGTTAAAAGACAGTCTACATTTTTTTTTCCCTAAGTGGTTCAAGAAAGGCAGCATACTTTTTTATTCTCTTACCCATCATCCCTTGAAATCAGAAGAGTCCTGACCTAAAACACAGATTAAAATGTTTTCAGACCAAATCATCGTTCTAACTAGGCATGTTTCACGACTCCTTAACTTGCTAGCACATTTCTGGAGTGACTTGGAACATCCTTTCATGTATCAATCTCCTTAAAGTAGTCCTTAGGGCTTAAAAGTGCCACCTAGGGCCAACTACAATGTGTTCAAGCAAGACTTGGTTAAAAAGAGTTTATTCAGAAAGTAAGAGAAAGCAGCAATTGAAATGAAATGTACCGAACAGCCGGCAGACTGCCAAATGTCGGTGTGTAACTAAGTCTTCCCCTCCTTCCCAACTAAGGACAGAAAATGTAATTAGATAGGCCATAGTGATTGGTTGAAAAAGACACTAAAAAGTATTAATGTTCTATTTTTCCCATTGGCAATACATTTGTCCAAAGTAGGGTCAGGGGGCTAAAGTCCACCTCACAAATTAAAAGGAAGAAAGGGGTTGTTTAGTTGTAAGTTTGAACAGTTTAGCCTGACCCTAGGTGAGACAGAAGGCGATTTTCACCTCTCAAAGAAGGTCAATTGCATTTGCCAAGGCAGAGCCGATCGTGAATAGGACTTTAATTGTCATGCAGTATGACCTTCTCCCAGAACAGGAGAGAATCATGCTGTTTAAGGATATCTGCAAAGACCAGAAATAAAAAATGTCAGCTTTCAGGCATATCTTTGGTCGAAAAAAGAACATTTGCAAGATTAATATTCTGCTAAATGATGTAGCATAGAGTGATTCTAGAAACTAGGCTGAAAAACCCCAGGCTTGTGAAGTTTAGGGACTGCAAAAGATTCCTACCACGTCTAGTAGTCTAAGCCAGCAACACCCAGGGTTTCTTTAGTTCACGGGATTTATTTTTTCTTATCATTCAGGTAGGAAAAAAGGAGGAATAAATTGAGTAGAAGATACGTAGAAGAAACATCTCTGACTGAAGAAACATAGGGCTGATGTATCAGGTTCATATTACCCTTCACAATGTAGAGAAGAGGAATTTGTCAGGAAAAAAAGTTTGCACAGAAGCCTCTGAATAGTTCAGAGGCTCTAGCTATTGTTAGCTGTGTATGGATCCCCAGCAGGGCTGTTGCAACTGACTTAAAGGAAAGAAGTTGATGTCTTGTGAACTAGTCCTTATCATAGCTGAAAATATGGAAGGTGAGGAAAGATCTTTAAGGGATTCTCTTTTTTTCCTGTAAATATTGACATTTTCTATGCAAAGAATGGGCATCGAAGACAGAAAATTGCACTGTATTTTAGACATCACATTTTAATTTCTTGCATCCAAGTTTATCTGTGTATTTCTACTTATTTATTTGAAACCCCACAACCAAGAGGAATATGTCCTTTTCCTGGAGAAAGACATTTAATAAATTAAAGAAGTTGATAATACTTTCCACTATTCTTCAATAAAACCAGCTTGCTGTAGAAAGGCACGTATTCCCCACCGTACACAAGGAAAGATACAGCTGACTCAATCCATTGAGCTCTGTATCTCTTTATTGTTATTTGTAGAACTAAGTCCTCACTGTATATTGAATTCTTCAGTAAATGGCGCCACCAGTTTACTATCAGATTTAAAGTGAGCTTGGGTTACTATGGTTGTGTTTTCCCTGAAGTGTTAGAAACTGCTGGTTTGTGATATTAATCCAGTATCTGTTCACCCCAGGTCCCCAGCCTAAAGTTTTGTTCAACAGAAACAACTGAAGCCTTTCAGCTTCAGGGATACTTCAGCTGAGAAATGACAAAGCTGTGACCTCAAAACTCTGCAGTGCCAAGGGACAGCCTAGAATCAGTGGTAACTCTCTGGTTGATAGGTGGCATCTGAAGGTCACCCAAGGACAGAGACAACCAAGTCTCCAAGGTTGGAGTGCAGCGCTGTGGAAAGGGACCTGGGGGTCCTGATTGACAGAAAGTTGGCCATGAGTCAGAAGCACCCTGGCAGCCAGGAGGGCCAACCCTGTCCTGGGGGGCATCAGGAACAGCATCGCCAGCTGGGCATGTGAGGGGATTGTCCTGCTCTGCTCTGAGCTGGGGCAGCCTCACTTTGAGTGCTGGGGGCAGTTTTGGGTGCCACAACATAAAAAAGACTTTAAACTATTAGAGAGTATCCAAAGGAGGCCAACAAAGATGGTAAAGGTTCTGGAGAGGAAGCCGTATGAGAAGCAGCTGAGGTCACTTGGTCTGTTCATCCTGGAGGAGAGGAGACTGATGGGAGACCTCATTGTAGTCTTCAACATCCTCACAAGGGTAAGCGGAGGGCCAGGCACCTGTTTATTCACTCTCATGACCAGTGACAGGACTCGAGGAAACGGCATGAAGCTGAGATGGGGGAGGGTTAGGTTGGATATCAAGAAAAGGTTTTTCACCCAGAGGGTGGTTGAGCATTGGAACAGGGTCCCCAGGGAAGTGGTCATAGTATCAAGCCTGAGAGAGTTCAAGAAGCATTTGGACAATGCTCTCAGACACACAGTGTGACTCTTGAGAGGTCCTGTGGATAACCAGGAGTTGGACTTGATGATTCTGATGAGTCATCAGAATCATCAGAGTCATGAGTGCCTTCCAACTCAGCATATTCTATGATTTTAAGTCCTAAGAAAAATTGAAACCCCTTTGGTACAGGATACGAAAAAGGTTTAAGACATGAGTGAGTACACAGAGGTCGCAACATAGAAAAAAAAAAAAGCTCACCAAATCAAGTAGATACAATGAAGTAAGTAAAAATGAGAATAAAACTGCAGATGACTGTGGGAAGGCTTCTGATGACACTGCTGACACTATGAGTAGGAAGTAGTGAACAACAGGATGGTGGGTGATGAAAGATGGGAACACAAAAGGAAGGTTTCCTGACCTAATGTTGAGGAAATTTTTAGACCTGGAAATGGAAACAAAGCAGGAGCATTGCTAAAAAATGGGGAGCATGAAATATAAAATCTAACATGGGTACTCATAATTAATGAGCTGCTCTTGTTTGTTAGCATCATGAAAATGTGCCGTGGGGAAAACGTTTAGCAGGACCTTTTAACATTAAATTTTATCCACACACCACAGTTATTTTTGCACAGCTAGGCAGTTACACTTCATTTTCCTCTTTTCTTTCCTTTTTTTTCTTTTCTGTGCTGCCTTCCAGCTGCATTTTTTCTCATAAGCACCTCACAACCCATTTATGCAATGAGGCTTATGGATATGATGGCTTGATATTCACCCTATAGAAAAGCGAAGGCATCAGTACTGTCACATACAATGCAGGGCAGCATCTTCAGCTTCAGCCTACTCCTTCTCTCTTGCCTTTCTGTTGTATCTCTGTCACCTGCTATGTAAGTCATGCAGTCAGTTCTTTAAAACAAGTACTTCACCTATAGAAGTAAAAGGGTGAAAAAGTCCTACATAGAACAAAGTGCATTAGCCCAAGAGCCATCATAGCCAAACAACTCAGTGCAGAAGAAGTGACTTAAGTCAATAAGTGCCTTTTAACCTTTAGTTCTTAGTGCAAGAGACTACCCAGTGCAAGTCTAACCCTGCTGTGGAGGAAAGCAGACTGGTATAACTGCTGTCCTTGGACAGAGAGATACACGGTCAACAGGGAACTTAAAGACCTCAGCTGTCAAACTTTACTGGGTCTGTCAGACAAAGAAAAGATTCCTAAGCAAGAGCCTCCCTCGTGCTGATTTAGGATTTCGGGTTTGTTCTAATTTGGTGGCAATCTACAGCATCAGTAGTGTGTGGTGTATCTTTGTTAAGAAGACTTTCTCTGTGAGTGTCTGGCAGTTGCTGTTTCCTTTTTGTCCTTTCCAATTTTTAAGTTACAATTTCCATTTCTTCAAGCTCACCCAAACCTACAGTTAAGCTAGCACATATCATTTACATGAACATGTAACACTTCTGCACTCAATAAAAGGACATGTCGGGCAGTTTTAACATTTTAACATTAATATCAAATACATGCTGATTGATACAAGTTTCAGAATGATGATTCATTTTTCAGGCTTTACTTTGGTCTTCTTTTTCCTTCAGTCCCACAGCCTGATAGCCTCTAACACAGGAATGAACATTACGCAGTATGCAATGCAGTCATCACAAAGTTTATGCAAATAATAATGATATGAGTTGACAGAAAGAAGCATGAGGAGACAAGAAGAGATAAGAAAAGGACAAAGACTCCCTGTGTTTTACTCTATGCTCATCCCATATCCTAGAATTTTTTTTGTTTTCTGCTTTTGAAATTTCTCTCAAGGTGAATATATATTAGTGAACAAAAAAGCAATTATTACTAATAAATATTAATAAACAATATCAGGATAGAGATTATGAAAAATATTTTTATTTTAGTTTTCTAAGAAGCAACTGCAGAAATAAGACAAGTCCATCACTTGTTTCAATGTGGACAACTTACCAGCCAAGATACCCGACTAAAACTTATCTTTTTTAGTGCACCATTGTGGTAGACAGTGAGCCCATGGCACCAGGGATTATAAGAACCCCCTGGAGCTAAGTGGAGAATTTCTCCCCAGGTTAAAGTGACTAAAAATGTTTCTCTCACAATGCCCTCTTCTTTTACAGAAATGTACCCTGGCTCTGTCTCTCCTATTGGCCCATTGGCTTCCCCTGCTCCTTTCTACCCTATATGGCCATAATCCAGAATGTTCTCCCTTCCCTGTTTCCCCATTCACCCTTGTCCCTTAGTCCCTCCCTCAGTGTCTCCCTATTAGTCCCCATACCCTAGCCCTGTCTGTGTACCGCCCCATGCCCTCAGCTTTCCCTACTCCTGTATTTAACCTGGAATTCTGTGTGTTTCTGGGTCTTTGTCACTGCCCCCGTTCACGAGCAGCAAGGGTGGAATAAAGTCTGCCNTTAGTCCCTCCCTCAGTGTCTCCCTATTAGTCCCCATACCCTAGCCCTGTCTGTGTACCGCCCCATGCCCTCAGCTTTCCCTACTCCTGTATTTAACCTGGAATTCTGTGTGTTTCTGGGTCTTTGTCACTGCCCCCGTTCACGAGCAGCAAGGGTGGAATAAAGTCTGCCGTGAAATCCCANGAACGGCTTTCAGCCAAAAGTCGGTTTCGGGGTTACAGCACCCCACCCAGAGCACCTCTGGAATTGACACACCATAATATTAGTGCAACGTTCTACCAGAGAGACTGAAAAAATTAATCTAGTTTTGATTTATTTAGTTAAAGACCATATTCGGTGTACCTCTTCCTCTAGTGATAACTTCTGTCTAATATATATACACCTTATTTTTATCATCTTCTATTGCTAGGATAAGCACCAGCTTGTCCACTGACTAAAACTCTCCATGTGAACTCTCATTCTTTGTATATCTCGATTAATTTTGCTGCTGGTAAAATGTACTTTAATCCTTACCTTATTTTTCCACAGCCAGCAGCTCCTCATTTTTCTCCATATATCTTGGTGACTCCTCCATGTTTTTTTTCTCATTGGAAGAAAACAAAAATTCACTGATTTCTTGAGGAGAGCATACAACAGTTTTTGCACACATTAGGGGGACCTGCTCAGACACATACAACTCGTTTTATAATATTCACTATCTCTTTTAAAGTCTCATATGGCAGAAAAAAAAACATGAGCTATTATTTTTATTTCTGAGTATTTGGGAGGCACTCATGCACTACAGTGCAGAGAACTACTTAAGTGCCTGGGCATAGAGATGATCCCATCAGCCTCTCCAACAATTCAAGCCTCTCCCCTGGTGATGAATAACACCATCAGTTAAGAACAGTACGTAAAAATGAGATTTATTCTTTCCTCTATGATCATGATTAAAGTAGAAGGGTATTTTTTCCTAAGACTATTAGTTATATCCTTTTGCCTGCAAGTCACATCTCTGAAGCAATTACTTATTGACATGTAAGTCTAAATCCTAAGTATACCTTCTATTCATACCCTTTGTGACCCTCCAGCAGCCTGCAGACTGCTACTGTGTATTAAGAAACTCTGAGTCTGAAGAGAGGAAATAAGTAAGTTCTCTTCTTCATCCCCTGCACAATGATGTTTTTCTCTCTGTTGAAAGGTCTCTGCTACATCTCAAAGCTGCATGCCTCATTCATCTCAAAAGGATTCATTCTTCTTTAAGAAGGTTGATCAAATACCTAGGTGACTTCTCCTTAAGTTCTGCTTTTTTTTTTTTAATAAAATGCTTATGTACAGATTTTTTTTTTTTTCCTGGAAATGAAATTACTCAGGATCACAAAGTATATTAGAAAAAAGAAAGGCAAAAACCAAAAATGTTTGAAAGATATAATATAGCATCCCATTTAACCGAGAAAATGTCATGACAGAACTGCTGGTGTTCTCATGACTAGATAAAATCTGAGAATATTTAAGAAAGAAGAAAAGCTCTGAAATACTGCAGAAAGTACTCATCTTCTCTACATCCTCTCTTGATCTTATGTACAACAACCACTGAAGTTTGGGACAGGATCCAAATGGTGGCAATCCCCTGAGGGAGATGGGACAGCAGGATTTCTACAAAAAAAAATGAATTACTTACTTAAAAATTGCTAACTCTAACATGAATTTAAAAAAAAAAAAAAAAA